>PITA01008396.1:0-84794 GCA_004023965.1 Spilogale gracilis
GGGAGAGCCTGGTGGTGGGTACTGAGGGCACCTATTGCATGGAGCACTGGGTGTGGGGCATGGGCAATGAATCTTGGAACACTGGAAAAATTAAATAAATTTAAAGTAAAAAAAAGAGAGAGAGAGAGAGATACAGTCTGAGAAAAAGAGCATGTAGGGCAAGAGTGAGTCAGAGATTGAGAGAGAGCAAAAAACCCTGAGAGACAATAAGAGCGCGCGTCCAGAGAGAGTGATGGCCTGGATTCAGATGGCTTTGCAGTTTTGGGTTCAGTCCTTCCAGAGGTCTGCTGGCACAGCAGCCCTTGATTCTTGTAACTAAAGCCTTCAGTGCACAGTTCCACCTCTGCTTCCTGGCTCTAGCTGTCCCTTTGCCTGAAATTTTACCTGTCCCTGTATGGCCTCCAAACTTGGCTTAAGTCCTCTCAGTCTTTCAAAACTGTTCTTGTCCTGACATCTTGGTGACACTTTCCTCTATCAATTCAGCTGCTAAAGCTCTCCAAACTCTAGAGAGCATTCTGCCTGGAAAACATCCATGCTTGGAAACAGAAGTGGCCTGATGGGCCCCTCTCTCTGCCTGTTCCCTTTCTCTGTGCCATCACTCTCAGTAACTGGCTGATAAGCCAGCATACAGCAGGCTGAGACTGAAACCCCAGGGATTTTCTAAAATGAATGTTCTGTCCACCCAGTGTGTAAAGTCTCCACAGAGGAAGGGAACAACCAATGCATCATCAGCAGTTTGGTAAAGCAAAGGTATCCTGGGATCTGTGCTCTTAGCCTCATTGAAAATCATGGAAAAGACATTAGAGATGGTTTAGATTCTAACTGAAACTAACTCCTTCATTTTAAAAAATATTTATTTATTCATTCATTTGTTTATAAGATAAAATAAGCATATAACATCATATTAAATTTAAGTATACAACCAACTTTTTCATTTATAGATGAGGAAAATGAGGTCCTGGAGAAATCGACTTGACCAAAATCACACTGCTAGAAGGGAACACCTCTGCCTTTGGAAGCAAGATGATTAGAAAGTAAGTGACATGAGTTTAACTGATAGTGTTTCCTCACCTCCTCCCATATGTGCCCTTCTGCCTGACAGCCACAACTTCAGCAAACCAGCTCCTAGCTATCTTTCAAATTAGATGTCACCTCCTCCAGGAAGACTTCTCTGACCACCATCCCTTCCAATCTTGTGCCATGTGTGTACTATATTTTATATACACATAAAGGCCTCTCTACTTGCACACATGCCTTGGCAGATAATAGTAGGCACTCAATAAATATTTGGGAAGTGAAGAAAAACATCAGGTACCAGCTGCTGCGTGCTAGACTCTACTAATTCACGCTCTCAGTAGAGAGCAGAAAAGGAAGGGCACAGGGTGAGAGAACCCAATGAGCCCCACTTTTCCAGGATCCTCTCTTTGCAAGTTTGAAGGGAACTGGGGGAACAGGTTGAAGCACCATGAACTGGTTTCTGAAGCAGGGAGGCATCCGTGCTGCACACAGCTGAACACTTGACCCCTCGACAGGGGTATCAGGCTCCCCAGATAGTCAGTGATGGCTGCTCCCCAGAAATGTTGGAAGTGGGTCAAGGAGCAATCCCAAGGCCACTAGAGCCCAGCCCTTCCTTCACTCAGTTTCTCAGAGGTCATAAGGATTTCTAATGGATTATGAGCCAAATCCATGGAGCTGGGCAGATGCCGATCCAAGAGCAGAAAAATCTAGTCTGGGCCAGAGGTGGCCAAAAGGAGCTGCAACTGGGCTGGTTAGGAGATCAGGGAAAGCTTTCTGTCCTTATTATGAATGATGCTCTCTCCTCCCCAAGTCTCCTTGGCCTCTTTTCTGGAGGGATTGGGAGAGGGGCAGTCTGCCTCTTACTCAACACTAGGCTCCACCACCCTGACTCTAGATGCCTCCAAAATTACTCTGGCACCATCCACTGGCCTGTGATTTGCTATTTTAAACCAAATATGTTTTCCAAAAACAAAACCGTCCATTTGGACCAGTTGTTTTACTCAAGGGACAGGGGCTATTATACACAACAGAGATCTGGTATCTGGAAAAGCTGGGCGTCTTTAGAAGAGCTTGGAATAAAATTAAAAAGAAAAAAAGGTCATCATTTCTGAGTGAGGTCAGCCAGCACAGCTGGAAAAGACGACAGGCAGTGGGGGGGTTGCTGAAGGAGCACTTGGCTAGCTTACCTCAACCTGGGCCAAGCCATTGTATAAGCTCCCCAGTATTGGAATGAAAGAAAAAAAAAAATGGGACATGTTTTTAGCCTTGCTCAGGAGCCCAGAACATACTCACAACTTCAGAATCTCTATTCTTCTCTGCAAGTGGAAAATATGATCCATGAGAAGAAACTTGATCACTGGAGTGTGTGCCTAGTTACTCAACAACCCTGTAATTGGGTGGGAGGGGTGGGGGGACTGTGCCTCATGCCACCTTGTGACTTTGTGACTTTCCAGAATTTCTTCTGTCCCTCTGAGCAGCTGGCTCTCCTTATTGATTAAGAGACAGGACAGGGGCCTCAAAAATGAATATAAAATGCATATTTACTGACATATGTTTTGGGGGTACACTGGGCTTTTAGGAAGAACAAAGGCAAATGTAAAGGAAAAAGCACTAATATAATTAGCAACTATTGCAGTCGTGGATATGAAATGTTCTTTCTAGACTTGGTGGAGGAACTATGATTACCCTGCATTCAACAGCCTAACGTGGAAGGTGTACTGGAGTTCTGAACTCAGCAAAGAAATAAATAGTTATTTACATTTCAAGTAAAAATATTGTAGTTTATTCCTTTATTTCACCATGATTTATAGGTGGGAATTGTGCTAGAGGCTTTGCTGACTTCTTGTAGACCAAGGCCAAGAAATATGCCTCATGTTGATTATTTGTTCTTTAACATCAGATTATCATTATCATAGAGGTGAGCAAAACCCTGCAAAAAGAGAAGGAAGTACGTTTTTGTTGATGGCACAGGCTTTACCAAGGGTCAGTTTTTTGTGTTTCAAAGAACAGGACAAAAAAACTTTTTATTTTGACATTTGGAGGGCTAGGTGCCAATCAGTATCATGGGATAAAGACAGTAAATAAAGGCAGGAAGAAACAAACAAGCAAACTGCACTGGAACAGATGTGCTTAAATTAACCAAGTGACAGTTTATGCATCAGTCTCACAATGGCTGTCGCTTGAGGTGAGGCAAGAAAAGTACCAGGAGACTTAGTTGCTCCCAGGCTGCGGAGCAAGCCCAGGAAACCTCAGGCCACTGCTTCGCGCCTGCGCTGGCCACGCCTACTAGCCCGCTGCCTTCTCTGTAAGGGCACTCTTCCTCTGCCATTGTTTGTGGCAAGGGGTGGAGCAGGGGGGGTTTGGAGGTACTGAAAGGCACTCTGGCGGCCCACCTGCCTCTCTACGCAGTTAAAGGTCAGGGCCACTCCTACATTGCTTTTCATGACTCTGGAGGAGCCATCGGATGTGCCATCAAAGCACCGGCCAAGTGCAATTTCCTTGGCCATGCGAGGGTCCTGGTCAGTGACGGTATAGATGCCATAGTTGTGGCCCAGCGGATCCAGGGGTGCCAGCATGGTGTACTCACTGGAGTCATTGTTGACTGCGAGTGGGAGGTGGTTGACTAGGTACTCATGAAGCATGGAGTTGACGCTGGCTCGATGGCAGCTGCCCTGAGGGATGACCTTCACCAGTGTGCGGTCCACACGGTCCTGGTCATAGAGCATCCCACTGCACTTGAACTCTAAACAGGCAGATGAGACATTGGGCTGGTCCCTATCCCGTGTGCTCTTCACATCCCGGATTCCATACAACTTCCCCACTGTCTGCCGGTGGGTGCCTCCCATGTTGCGGGATCGCACATTCACCTCCACTAGCCCCACTATCTTCACCTTGATGTAGCAGGCCCTGAACTCCATTGGCTTGGGCCACCATGCCAGGTAGTCTTCAGTCCAGCTCATAGGGTCATCCTCATTGAAGGGGACAGTGTTATAGTCATACCGATCCCCCTCAATCTGGTAGAATCGGAAGTGGGCTGCACTGGGTGGTGCCTCCTCACATGCCTGGAGGTTCTCAAAGGCATAGATGGGCCCATTGCTCTCCTCAGCTGAATTGGGCCGTGGCTTGGCCATGCTGATCTGGAAAGCTGTCTTCTTCACCCGTGGGTCCTCATGATCTGTCCGACGGTATTTGAGCTTATTCAGGTAGGGCTGAGGGACACCAATTGCATTTGGATTGAATTTAGGAAAAGACTGTACTGCTTCAAGTTCTTCCCCAGCCAGGCTTGCCAAGACATAGGCAGAATAGGCATCGGGGGACTGGTCATCACAGAAGGCAGGCAGACAGGCCCCATTGGGGCCCGTGATGACACTGTCAAAGCGACCCCAGGCCCTGGGGTTGGATGAGAAGCCAGTCCTGGGCTCCAGGTTGATAACAGAGACAACAACCCCTTGGATCTGCTCACTGGGCAAGAACCTCTCACTCCGGTAGGCCCTAACCTTGATAAAGCACCTCCTGCTTTCTGGGACATCCAGATTAAAGAGCCTCCTTTCACGGATCTCCATGTTGCCTACCAGAAAGGTTCTCACTTCCCTTTTGCCCCGCCTTTGGCTTTCAAATTTGAAGTCACCTTCCTCCTCCCACAACCCTGTATCTGGGTTGAGCGACCAAAGTTTCATTGTGGGCACATGCTCTGGCATCTTGACCTGGGTTGAGTCAAGATGGACCTTCACCTTGCCAACATTAAGTGACTCTGAGGTGGCCTCATCTGTGAAGTCCACAGAGAACATACCATATGTCCGAAGGGGGAAGGTGTCTCCTTCATCACTGATGAAGTTCAGGTCACTCTGGGCAGCCGTGGCTGTGGAAATATTCCGGGGATCCAGGAAGGTCACACTGGCCTTTACTTTTCCCATGTAGGGCTCCCCATTCTGCCTGTAGAAACTCTTGGATGGGATCTCCAGCTCAGCCATAGGGTCTTCTCCAGCCACCTCCCCTAGGGGGATAATATTGGTGTCCACGGCCTCCAACGTGATGGGCTCTTTCTTCCGAAGCATCTTGATCTCATGGAACACCGCACTCCCCTTTTTGTTAAAGGGCAGGACTTTAGTGGTATTGACGAACTTCTGCAACCTGTCCACAAATGTGAGCACCAGCCTCTCTGTGTCCTGGGGAACATGGAGGGTGAAAGTGCCCTTGTAGCCAGTCATGCTTACACGGTTGCTCCCCATGTACACATGGCCAAAGCGCATGGGTTCCCCATTGTCAGCAGCACTGACACGGCCACGTACAATACTCCGGGTCTCTGTACACCGCTGGCAGCTGCACTCCATGGCCACCTTGGTGGGCAGTGTGTACCCGCTGCACTGGATCTCCCTCTCCTCTGTTTTGGAGATGCCACAGCAGTACTCCACAGCATCCCGGCACCTGATCCCGTTATCTTGCTGCCCTGCACAGGTCTTGACAGGGCAATGGCCCACGTCATAGTAGAAAGAGTTGGTGGCGTTCTGGAAGCAATCATGGGGCAGCCGAATGAGGTAGCTCTCAGGGGTTGGGTTGCAAGGAGTCTCATCAGCAGCTGTGGAGGGAATGGTGTGAATATTAAAAGTAAGTTCACATCCTATACAAAGTGTACCCTCACCTCACCTCTCTACAGGGCTTTTATGGTTTTTAAAGTACTTGCATCTCCATGATCCTGATTCTCACAAGACTCTTCTAAAAGAGATGGAATAACCATTATTTGTTTTATCATTTTTAAAAGAATTTATTTATTTATTTGTCAGAGAGAGAGAGAGAGAGTGCACAAGCAGAGCAAGTGGCAGGCAGAGGGAGAAGCAGGTTCCCCGCTGAGCAAGGAGCCCGATGTGGGACTTGATCCCAGGAGTCTGGGATCATGACCCGAGCTGAAGGCGGCCACTTAACCAACTGAGCCACCCAAGTGTCCTTGGAATAGCCATTATCAATCCCATCTTATATATACGGAAACAGAGTTGGTTACTGAGACCATTGGAGTCATGGTTTTTGATAGAGGAGTCTTAAAAATTTGTGAGAATGTTTTGAGTTACCACTAAAACTGAGAGAGCTACTGGCACGTAGTGGGTAGGGTGGGGCATGGGCATTGCTGCTCTGTGTCCTGCAATGGCTGGGCACTGCTCAGCATGAAGAACTTGTCTGCATGAAGTTCATGTATCCCAGCAGACATTCATGTACGTGGAAACCTGTTTAAATTATCAGAGCCTACTATTTTTGACAGAGAGAGATCACAAGTAGGCAGAGAGGCAGGCAGAGAGAGAAGGAAGCAGGCTCCCTACTGAGAAGAGAGCCCAATGTGGGCCTCGATCCCAGGACCCTGAGATCATGACCTGAGCCGAAGGCAGAGGCTTTAATCCACTGAGCCACCCAAGCGCCCCAGAGCCTACTATTTTTTATGTGACTTTAACCATACATTGAATTTTTAAAGAACCCAACTGCCATGTAAATCAAGTTAAAATTGTACTTGGTTTAGCTTGGAACTATACCCAGAATTATTCCTTGTCTCAGGAAAACTGCATACCTGCAGCAACATTAACCAAGGAATTTGAACCACCAAAATGATACTCCTATATTCTTCAGGATTTGTAGCTGTTGCATTCGTGGTGACTGGATTTAAGTGCAAATGTCTGACCTCTTTGGTTAGCCTTTTCATGTTGTTGTGCCAAAAACATTTACACGTTGGAATATATACACTGTTTTAAATTAGAGTTATTTTCTTTTTCCTTTATGTTATAGTCCGAACCACATGCGTGTGTATTTAGAAATTATATGTAGTAATTATCTATCCTTTTGACTTCAGAATGATAAGGCAGTGTTGAAAGATAACTGTCACAGGTGGTAGCACTGGTTTTATGGATTGAGAACCACTGTGGAGGGGGCTCTGCATCTCTGCAGTGGTCCCAGGGTCCTGTGTCCTCTCTGCCCCAAGGCCTGCTGCTTGGCATTCTCGGAGTCTGTGAAATATTCCTGAATCCTTTCAATAAATTTTCTCTCTCCTGCCTTTTGTTCAGTTTTGTTTAGACCAATTGTTATTATTATAATTATTATTATTATTATTATTATTATTATTATCTTATTTAAGAGAGAGAGAGTGAGCAGGGAGCCAGAAGTGGGGGCTCCATCCCAGGACCCCAGGATCATGACCTGAGTAGAAGGCAGACACCCAACTGACTAAGCCATCCAGGTGCCCCTAGGCCAATTATTAAGATCTCCTCCTCCCCACCCTTCCACCCCCCCATTTTGCAAGTACAGGTTCCTGATTGATCTTGGCCTCGAGTCTCTCCTCTTCGAGATCACTTCTTAAAACCAGCTCTAATCAGGTCACCCTTTTCTGTAAACCTTAGCTCATGCTGGCCTTCAATCTAGAATGCCCCTGCTTCCATACACACAGTCCTTGGCCATTATTCAAAACCAGGGGTTCGCAACATTGGCTGCAAATTAGATTCACCTGGAGGAGATTTTAATCTGTGCACACCTAGACCATATCCCAAACCCATGACATCAGACTCTCTGGAGGTAAGACCCAGTCATCAGTATTTTTTTAAAACTCAGCAGGTGATCCCAATGAGCACCCAAGGCTGTGACCCACTATTTAAACTTCAGCTGAACAGCTGACCCCTCAAGCAGTCCCCCACGGTCACTCACACTGAAAAGTCTCTGTGTCTCATCTTCTCTCCTGTTTCAGTGCATTTTTCTATCTTTATTTATTTGTCTCTTATTTCTATTTCTTCACCCCTCCCTGGACTGGCAGCTCTGTGAGGGTAGGATTCAAGACTCTGAGATCTTTGTGTCCTAGAGGGCATATCACCGTGCATAGCACAGGAAAGCCTGAGCTTTTACTGCCCAGATATGGCCACTGGGGTGCTCCCCCCACCCTGTGGCCCTGTGACAGACTCGGGGACTCTGACAGGCTTACCTATGACAGTCAGCTGGGCCACCTGCGACTTCACAGCCCCAGCGTCACTCTGGGCCTTGCAGAAATACTCGCCAGCCTGGTCCTGTTGCAGGTTCCTTAGCACCAGCTTGCTCTCATGCTTGTAGAGGGAGGGGTCCAGCAGTGTGTCATTATGGTACCTGCAAGGAATTGAGGAGTGGAGCCTGAGGGGGTGATGGGAGGGCAGGTAACCCTGGGGAGAAGGCCAGGAGCAAGCTGCTGGGGCCCTGCAGATGCCAACACCACCTGTGACTCAGCTCATCCAAGAGCACTACTGACCTAGGAGTCAAGGGATTTCATTCTGAGTCCTAGCCTCACTGCTACCTGGCTATGGGGCCTTGGACAAATCCTTTCCCCTCTTGGAGCTTTAGCCTCCTGGTCTGTGATTCCAAGCTGATATCACAGAACTGCTGGGAGAATCAGACAAGATAATGGCTGTAAAGCATCTGTGAAGGATAAAGGACTCACAGCCCTTAGGGACTCTGACCTTGTGAGCTTTTGTCGGGAGGAAGCAGGGATGAGGAATCTTGTTCTGTGTCCCAAGAATATCCAAGACAGGACCCTGAGACCAGAGCTGCTCTGTGGGGACCCCAGCTTCAAGAGGATAATGACAGGGCTGGCTGGTTGTCTGAATGGCCTCAACCCCACTGGGGCCCACTTGTAAATGCCAACTTGTGGGTTCCGTGTCAGGGCCTTGCTAATAACTTTATCCTGTTGGTTAGTGTCATGATTAATATTAATTCCAGACCCCTATAAAAAACTTAGCAAATGTAACACCCAAAGAATAGATAATCCAGTCAAGAAATGGGCAGAAGACATGAATAGACATTTCTGCAAAGAAGACATCCAAATGGCCAACAGACACATGAAAAAGTGCTCAAAATCACCCAGCATCAGGGAAATACAAATCAAAACCACAGTGAGATGCCACCTCACACCAGTCAGAATGGCTAAAATTAACCAGTTAGGAAACGACAGATGTTGGCAAGGATGCAGAGAGAGGGGAAGCCTCTTACACTGTTGGTAGGAATGCAAGCTGATGCAGCCACCTTGGAAAACAGTATGGGGTTCCACAGAAAGTTGAAAATAGAGCTACCCAATGACCCAGCAATTGCACTACTTGGTATTTATCCC
The DNA here is from genome assembly GCA_004023965.1 of Spilogale gracilis. Classification (NCBI taxonomy): domain Eukaryota; kingdom Metazoa; phylum Chordata; class Mammalia; order Carnivora; family Mephitidae; genus Spilogale; species Spilogale gracilis. Next base: position 9,116 of record PITA01008396.1, read on the forward strand.
AAAGATACAAATGTAGTGATCTGAAGGGGCATGTGGTACCCCAATGTTTATAGTAGTAATGTCCACAATAGCCAAACTATGGAAAGAGCCTAGATGTCCACCAACAGATGAATGGATAAAGAAGATTGTGGTATAAATATACAATGGAATATTATGTAGCCATGAAAAAAGCCAATATCTTGCCATTTGCAATGATGGAACTAGAGGGTATTATGCTGACTGAAATAAGTCAATCAGAGAAAGACAATTATCATATGATCTCACTGATATGAAGAACTTGAGAAACAAGACAGAGGATCCTAGGGAAAGGGAGGGAAAAATGAAACAAGATGAAACCAGTGAGGGAGACAAACCATATCAGGAAACAAACTGAAGGTTTCTGGAGTGGAGGAGGGTGGGAGGGGTGGGGTGGCTGGGTGATGGACACTGGGGAGGCTCTGTGCTATGGTGAGCGCTGCAAATTGTGTAAGACTCATGAATCACAAACCTGTACCCCTGAAACAAGTAACACATTATATGATAATTAAAAATAATAATAGTAAGTCCAGATGCAATGAAAGAAAGGTCTGGTTTCCAGATCTTTCCTTTGGCAAGGAAACTGGCAGAACACTCACCAGAAATACTTGTCTGGACTGGGCTTCCCCGTGGCCTTACAGCATAGGGACACACTCTGCCCAGCTCTCCGCGCTTTTGTCTCTGGGTTCATCACGATGTATGGAGTCTCTGGGACAGGAGACAAGAAATGGTGATTTGGTGTTTTTCTTTATGGTAGATTGTCTAGAGCCTTGTTCCCTCAAGTTCTTTGTCATGTGACAAAATTGTATGACCTTACACGTACTCCCACCCCTAACTCCTCCTCTAAGGGAAGTGGTCCAGAACGGAGTCTACCCACTCCACACCCTCAGCCTAGGATCAGCTTCTGTGGCCTCTCAAGCAGCATTTGGATGGGGCAGTAGAGAACCAAGGGGACCTTGTGCAAGCCAAGATTCCCAAGCACTGCCACTGGGACAGAGCTGGCTATTCTGAATAGAGCAATACTCCCATTCCGCTTCTTCCAGCAGAATATGCTGGCCATTCTGCGGCATTTCTGGATTCCCCCAGCCTCTTTCTCTTTATAACTTCTGTAATTGACTATTTTAGATAAAGTGGCCAGGGAAGAATTCATACATTTGAGAGAACAAGCCATGTCAACACCTGTGGGAGGAAGACTACAAGCAGAGTATATAGCAGGTGCAATGGCCCTGAGGCGGGAGTGTGTCTGCATGCTTAAGGAATAGCTAGGAGGCTATTCTGGCTGGAATAGAGTGACTCAGTGGGGCTGGAAGGGAAAGTAATGGAAGCGGAAAGCAGAGAAGTAAGGGGGAAGCCAGATGATGTAGAACTTTGTGAGTCATGGTAAGGATTTGGGAATTTATTTTGTAAACTGGGAAACCACCTCTCAGCACTATGATACCTTTATTTAAAAACCCAGCCTTCCTGCCCAGCCCTACCCCGAAGTACAGTACCTGCCCTCATAAACTCTGCATTGACAGTGGCTGCTTTTAGGCTAGTCTTGGGCATCGTGAGCATGATGGGGGCAAACTTGGCCTTTGTGATCTTCAGAATGCTTTTGCCATCTGGGCACAAGCCAGGGACTCGGAACCTCCCGCTGCTGTCTGTCTTGGTCAGTGGCTTAGGTGTCTTGGTCAGCAGGTAGACAGTGGCGCCTGAGGCTGGGGCACCCCCAGGGAGGGAGACAGCTCCATGTAGCATGAAGTCCTGGCACATGCACGCATCACAGTCAGCATTCACCTGGCCCATGGGGCAGGTCAGGTCACAGGCTGTGAAAGAAGGGGCCCCATCACGAGATCAGGAGGGCTTATATGGATTCTGGCTCTCTTTCAGGCACATCTCAGCCTATGGATTCACTTACACTTCCCCTCCCCCTTAGGTCTTTGTTACCTTTCTTTATCAGCCTACGTGACTAATTCCTACTCAGTCAGACAGCCCAGGACACTTCCTCCAGGAAGCCATACTTGATTCTCTTAAGTTTTATCATTGACCCTGCTCTGTGCTCCCACATTATCCTCTACATCCCCCATCAGAGCACATAACAGATGCTCATTTAGTACTTGGTGAATAAACGAATGACTGAGTGAATTGGTCTCAGTCTGACCCTCTGCCCTATCCTTCTAGGCTGCCTCAACTCAGTCGCATGACTTCCCAGTACCAGGAGCACGAGCAGTACCTGTACAGGCCTGGTCCGTGCAGAGCCGGCCCTCCTCAGAGGCCTCATCGCACAGTGACACCATCTCCGCCAAACAGGTGCGTGTTCGGGTCTGGACTCCAGTGTGACCACAAGCAGCAGAACACTTGCTCCAGGGAGACCACGGGCTCCAGATGTGTTCTGTGTCTCGGCGCAGGGACCCTGCAGAGAGGATCAGCAGATGGTCTGACTTGCCTCCGGAAGGGACTCTGTAAGGAAATCTGCTCCTGAGGCTGTTTTATCTGAGAGAGACAGGGTCTCTGTCACACCACAGATGTCACTGAGATTTATATTTACTGCAGTGACTTTTCCAACAGATGGAAGTCAAGGATCCTGAAGAAGTGGTATCTCTAATTTGCACAAAGGTACCATAGGGGCCAGAGGTGGCTCTGAGAGGGACTTGCTGGCTAGGCACTGGGACCTGGATATGCTGTCTTGGGATGCGCAGGCTAGCACCATCTTCCCTCCCCATCAGTGTGCAAGCAGCCATATGTTCCCGTGGAAGGGCTCCCTCCCGGTCAGGGTCCGGGACCTCAGCGACTCAGACCTCACACTCCCCCCCCCAACACCTCTGCTCTGAGGCCTGTGTACAGGAATGGGGACCTCGGACCTTGCCCAACCAGAGCTCCCACTCTGGATGGCCACCACTGCCACCGGGGCCAGGCTGTGAGCACTGGCAGTCACAGGAAGGGAGGGTGACCATCTGAGAAGTGGGCAGCCTTGCAGCTGGCTCTGTATTATCCTATGTGGAGAGGGAGGATGCCATGCATGAACTCTTGGACTCTGTAAACACAGATGTGAGTTCAGATCCCAGCTCCCCACTTACCAGCTACAGAATCATGAGAAGATACCTAGCCTCTTCGGACCTGAAGTAACTTGTCAAGATGGAGGTTCCGCACAGGTCAGTTATATAGACTGAGTAATGAGTATAATGGATGAATGAGTAATAAATATAACTAGCCCAGTGTCTGGCACATAGGTGCAATAATAGAGACTAATACTTAGCGTTCACATGGGTTAAACCCTCTACATTCATTATCTCATTTAATCCTCATAAAAACCCACATCAAGATATACTAGTATTTACTGACATTACCAATATTGCCCCTGTTCTATGGATGAGAAACCTGAGGCTCAGAGAGCTTCAGAAAGTTCGCCAAAGGCCCCCTGGGTGGCTCAGTCAGTTGAGCATCCGCCTTCAGCTCACATTGTGATCTCTGGGTCCTGGGATCCAGTCCTACATCAGGCTCCCTGCTCAGCAAGGAGTCTGCTTCTCCCTCTCTCTCCCTCTGCCCTTCCCCACCACTCATACTTTCTCTCTCTTTCTCAAATAAATAAAATCTTTTTAAAAAAATAAAATTGCATTTAAAAAGAAAAGAAAGAAAATTTGCCTAAGGAACGCATTTCAGATGGTAGACCTGGGATTCAAACACAAGCAGCCCAACTCTGGAGCCTGTAGTCTTCACCTCCTTGCCACTCACACTCAGTAAGTGGGTTTAAACAGAAAGTCCCCATTGGCTCAGAACACTCTTGTAAAGATTATGGCTCTCATGACACGAATGTGTTACTCTGAGGGAGTCAAAGCTTGTGTATGTGTGTGACAGCCAGAGTTCCAGTGGCCAAATGCCCATCCTGGCCTCTCCCTGTGCCAAGGCTAGAGGGAGGTGGGGGGTCGGGGTTTGTCCAGGCTCACCTGGTGGGCAGAGGAAGCGCACCGTGTAATTGGAACAGTTCTGGCCGGGCCGCTGCTCCCTGTTTAGGCACCAGAAGCCCTCACGGGGACTGCCATGGACCACCTGGCCAGTGCTGCCTGCAGGCATCCAGTCGGTAGTCCGAGCCTCTAGCCGCAGGGGCCGAGTACACACCCGGTCCCCATAGTAGAAGTGAATGGCGTCCAGCCTCTCATAGTCACCCTGCCCGCCTGGGTGGTCGATGTTGAACCACGTTGTCCACTCACCAGGACCTGAGAGGTAAAGGCAGGTCAGGGAGAGCCGGAGCTCTCAGAGCCTCAGGAGCTCCATTCTTCCTGCTTAACTCCTGGGACTCACTCCCAATATCTCTCACCTACCAGCATTGGTCTTGGACGCTCTCACATCTATCTCGCCAGCATCCCTCCAGCCTTTTAACCTTCTGTTCCCGCCACTCCATTAAAGCTCTCAGAAGCCTGGCTGTACCATGTCAGTAACTCCCTGCCCGGTCTCTCTACTTCCAAGTTCTACCTCTTCCCACCCCCACCCGTCCCCAACACTGCAGTCAGGGTGAGCTTTCTCTGGGTGGCTTGGACCTCACCGCTCCCCAGCTTTAAATGCCTTAGCGAGGCATTCAGGGTGAGCTGCTGAGCTGGCCCCTATCTCCCCATCCTCATCTCCCTCCTGCCCCCCCATCTCCCACCAGCCTGGGCTCTGGTTCCAGCAAGCTCTATAGCATTCCTGAGTGTGTCAGGCAGCTTCACATTCTAAGCTGTCCTATTTCCTAGGTCTGTCCATGTGGACAGAGATGTGGGTTAAAAGCTTGGTAAAACGGGGTTTCCATGGAAACCATGACACTGTGCCCTGACTTCCGAGATTCTCACAGCAAGCTCAGTAAAGACCCCCTCTCTTGACCCTCCCTGCTCCAGTCACAACTCACTTTCCAGAGAGTCAACAGGCTTAGCAAAGCTGCCAGAGGTCCTCCTCCCAGGCTGGACTCTTCTTACCGACTGGTTGAGCATCATCTGCCTCCCTGAGGGCAAGGAGGAGAAGTGAGGAGGCAGGCCAGGACCGGTAGTTACAAGGGCTCAATCACGTCCTGCTACCCCAGTCTTTCAAGATGCAGGGAAGCAGGTGATGGGCTGGGTGGAGCAAGAGCCCTGGACAAGGGTTCAAATCTGAACTCTGCCACTCTCTAGCTGTGCAGCCTCACGGAAGCTTTATTCTTCTAACTGCATTTCCCAAAACACAGGGCTGCCTTAGCAATTGCTACATCACAGGGTTCTGGTGCCTGTTCAGGATGACAGTGAATATAAAGAGACCTGGCACGGAGTGCAGGCTCAGCAAATGGTAGTTGTCTTATTGCTCTTGTTCTAGAAATGGATCATGATATGATGCTGAGCAGCCAGCGGGCTGGGGCTCCTGTGTTAGGATCTGGACATGTCCTTCTTGGCAAAATGGAGCCTTATTTTCCTCATCTGTAAAATGGAGATATTAGTTCCTACCTCAGAGGGTGGTGGTCCAGTAGGGGTGAGAATTTCATGTAAACATCTCTGAAGTATACAGAGATTGAGAGTGTGAGCTCCAGAGCCTCTGCCACGTCCTGTTTGACCTTGAGCCAGATACTTGACTCATTTGACCCCTGTTCCCTCATCATAAAATGAGGATAATAATAGTTCTTGCCTCAAAGGATTCTGGAGATTAAATAAACTCATTCACAAAATCCACTCGGAGCAATGCCTAGCACAGTGTTTGCTGAATACGTGTCAGCAACTCTGGAAGATGGGTACAGGGTCCTCAAGCCACAGGCAGCTTCCAGCCCCACCCCATCTGAGGCGGGACTGGCGGCTCTGGAGGGGGAAGGAGGAGAGCAGAGAACCGACAAGCTCTGAAAGGCAATTAACTCTCATGCGAGGAGCCAAATCAGAATTCTCTGTGCTGCTTAATTGGGGTGATAGGAGCCCTTTAATCAAACTAAACTGATTTCCCCTTGGATGGCTGAATGTTAATCATCTTTACAAACAGCAGCCGTCGGGATGGAAAGAGCAAGGTGGGAGGTGGCACGCATAGTGTTCGGGCAAGATGGTGAGACGCCCTTTGTTCCTGCACGAGTGCTCACAAAGGCTGAAGTGCTTGCGGCTTTACAAGGGGGCTTTGAGCATTTTTTGCCCTCCTTGAGTAGGTAGTTAGAGATCAGGTAGAGGCAGGGGAGATGGGAGAGAGCATACAAGGCAGGGCTGGGAGCGTTGATGCTCAGATGCACCAGGTATATGTATGCCCTCTACTTGTTCCTTCAGGAACTCAGTGTCACCAGAGGATGGGGTCAGAGGACGAGGGGACAAGAAGGGGGTCTGGTGTCTGTGAAATTCGGCTGCATGGTCTAAATTGAGCTTTAAGTTAGAAGAATTTTTCTGAAACTAAAAGCAGATCACACCCCAACCTACCCCTGAGAACCCGGTGATCCCTTGTGATTCCCTTTTACTTTGACTGCCAGGAATCTCAGAGCTAAATTTAGCACCCAGCGGTAATAACCCTCTTATCGTTTTTCCTCCCTTTGAGTGACAGCTTATTCCCCACCTCATTTAAAAGATTCTGTTCTGTGAGTTTTAATATTTGGGAACTATCTCAAATTCTCTGGGAAAACAAGCAGGATTTAAATTATTAGTAAGTGTATGAAACAGCCTGAGGCCTTAAGGCCATTGCTGAGGCCCACAGTTGGGTCCCAGACCAGATATGACTTCACTATGACACATAGAGGCTTGGGAGGGAGCAGATACTTAGCCGGTACCCGACACAGAGATGACTTCCAGGACCAGGAAGAACACCCAGGCCTTGGTCTCTGCCATCTTTCCTCCAGGCCCTGTGGGAAGCATGGCAGGAGATGTGTGAGGGTATTTCAGAGTTGGGTCCTCTTTGGAACGTAGTCCCCTGGGAAGTTTCTCAGGTCCAATGACCTGCAAAGAAACAAAGCTTATCAGGTTCCACATTTCTTTATCATCTCTTATGGCTTGAGCAGAACTATTTCTCTTCTTTTAAAAATTTTATTTATTTATTTGACATAGAGACCACAAATGGGCAGAGAAGCAGGCAGAGAAAGAGAAGCAGGCTCCCGCTGAGCAAAGAGCCCGACGCAGGGCTCCATCTCAGGACCCTGAGATCATGACCTGAACCGAAGGCAGAGGCCCAACCCTCTGAGCCACCCAGGCACCCCAGAACTATTTTTTTAAAGATTTTATATACTTATTTGACAGAAACGCAGCTAGAGAAGGAACACAAGCAGGGGGAGTGAGAGAGGGAGAAGCAGGCTTCCCGCGGAGCAGGGAGCCCGATGCACGGGGCTCAATCCTGGGACTCCAGGATCATGACCTGAGCCAAAGGCAGACGCTTAATGACTGAGCCGCCCAGGCACCCCTCCGAACTATTTCTTGACCTATCAAGGGTGAAAGGGTAGACAGGATAAAGTCTCGTGGGAGGTAACACCTACAAGTTGTGAATCTGGGCGGCTTGGGAGGTGCAGAGGCTCAGGATTTGAGTTCAAATAAGGCAAACCTGGATTCAGATCCAGGCTCCAGGACCCCACATCCAGATGGGGCATAAGGGAGAGCACGGGTGAGGAGGTACCTTGCCAAAGGAGGGGCTTGGGCTTACTCCCAGCAGCCTCTTGAGTGACTCATTTATCACTTCCGAGACCTGGGCTTGGGGTCATGTTGGTGGGGTTCACCCTCTTGCGACAAAGGGCTACCCATGAGCAGCATGCAGCTTAGCCCTGACTTCCGTAGCCCCTCGCAGGACAGGCAAGCTGGAGGGAGCAAATGCTTTAGCTGCATGACCTCCATGGACACATTCCCAGACGTGCACAGACTGCAGCTGGAATCCATTTCTAGCCTGTTTGTTGGGGCCTGGCTGGAAGTTACACAGCCAAGAGCTCCCTGAAGGAGAGCAGAGGGGACACACTGTGCGAAGCCAGGGCTCCCCGGTAACTGCTAAGCATGGGTTAGGGGCTGTAAGAGCCAAGAGAAGAAAGTGGGCTTAACAATAAAGATCCGTAGGGTGTGGGCCAGGCTCTTGCTCATTTCTATCTCTCCCCAGAGCTCTGGACAACCCAGAGTCTGGTCAGTTCCTGGAGATTCAAAAGTGGCTCCCTTCAACATCCGAAGTTCAGGGTGTGGTGGGAAAGAAGAGATTCCTCCTTTTGGGGTGGGGTGGGAGGCCCAGAGGGGGGAGTTGGGGGGCTTTTAAGCACTTGGCTGTCCTAGGAGAAGAACAAACCAATCCCACATTGCAGATCTTCTAGCTCTAAGCCCACTAATGTCCCACCACCACCACCTTTTTCTCAGTCAAGGCAACAGAGGCATGGGGGTCCCCAAGGTCCCCACTGTGTGTCTTATCCCAAGCTCCTGGACTCGGAACAGGGAGCTGAGTGCTACACAGCATTCAGTCCGAGACCTCTCTAAGACTGTCTGGGAGGCCAAGGTGGCCTGAAGCACCTTGTGGAAAAACCATTTCCCATCTGGCAACCCACGGAAGTTTCCTCAGCATATGCTCTGTTAGTTAGGCTCCCCATCCCACGCTCCTCAGAACTCTTGGACAAAGCAGACTGGCTGATGGCAAGAAAAAAAGCAGACACCAGAGGTACAGACCCTCACTGGGACCATTTGAGGGTCCCTGACCTTAGGTGAAGGAGGGGGAGGACTTTGGACCAATGGGGGGAAAAGAGAGAACTTCCAAGCAGAAAGGGGTGGGGGGTCTTCTCTGATGCAGGGTGATCAGAGGAGGGCAGGAGTAGCTGAGCGGGCCAGGGAAATGAAGGCATGGGGTGAGGAAAGTGGGAGTGGAGCTCACCGTGTCCTGAGCGGGACTCTTCAGCTGGGGGTTCAAGTCTTCGTCTCTCCTGTCCAGCCGCCAGGCCTTATATAGCACAGCTGGTGGCTCAGCCCATGGCAGTGCGCCAGGGGAAGCACAGCGAAACCAGATCTGAGCGTGGGGAAACTCAGCCTTCCTATCCCCTCCCCTCCCCTCATCCCCTGGAGCTCCCAGAGGCCGGATTTCACTTCCAGATCCTTAGAGGGAGAGGCTGCAGGATCTGGAGAGAGGCCAGGTGGGCAGCGGCCTGGGGCTCCACAGACCAGATCAGGAGACGCATGGAGGAGTAGGGTGGGCCCTCGGAGAGCCCTGGGCAGCATTTCATGGCTCGGGGGTAGGGGGGTAGGGGCGGTGTGCTTTTGCCTGAGCTATGCCTGCTGCTCCCCCACATTCCCCTGACCTGCCCCTGCAGAGAAAGAACTTTGGGGATGTTAGCACATACTCCAAACTGCCTTAGGCACACCAGTCGCCCGGTTTTCCAGCCGGGGGTGCCCGGTCTGAGCTGGACAACTACTCAGCCTCTCTGGCCCCTGAGGGAGCACTTGGAGAAATTTAGAAGGGAAAGAGACAAAGGAATTAGAGGACACAGGATGTAACCTGGTGAGAACAGTTCCTCCTTGCCCCTACCTACTTCCATCTGGAGGCCTGCCTATGTCCACTGGACCCCAGAGGCCCTGCCAAACTCCGTGACCTTGCCAGGCTGTCTGGGATATGGGGGAGTGTATCTGACTTCAGGTATGGGGCCCGCTGCACATGCACAGCCTTACCTGTCTGTGGTGCAAGCAGCTGTCTGTGCTTCTGAGTTTGAGCAGCCTCCCTGCCAGCAGCCAGCCAGGAGTCTCTGTGGTCCCAGGCTGGGGCAGTTCTATAAATTTAGCACGCCTTAGAATCCCCAGGAGGGCTGACTGCTGGGCCCCACACCGAGTTCCTGATTCAGTGAGGCCCGAGACTGTATTCCTAACAACTCCCAGGTGTTATTGATGGTTCATGGGCCACATTAAAGTCCCAGCTGGAAGCAGAAAAGGGGTGTACTAGGAACTACAGCAAGAGCGGCTAGGACCCCTCTCATGTGCCAGGCTCATCTAGCCTGCGCTGGGCTTCCTGCCTCATGCCAGGGCCTGGAGATGGAGGCCTGGTCACAATGGCCTCCAATACCAAGTCTCACCTCACTTGTTCCATACACCCTCATTAAGCTCCTATTCATGGCAGGATTTAGGTTGGGTGCTGGGAGGCCACAGGAAAGGAGACATGTCCTTGCATTCAGAGGAATGAGCCTCACATGGTAATGATCTCACAGCGAGCAGTACAGACCCTCGTCCAGAGAGCTGTGTATATGTGCTGGTGTGTGCCTGTGTCTGTGTCTCTGAGTGTGTGTGTGTGTGTGCGTGCGCATGTGCGTGTGCGTGCGCATGTGCGTGTGCGTGAGCTTGGGTTTAGGAATTTTGTTTCTCTAAGCATCACCCTAGACATGGGTTGCTGGGAGAGAAGGTGGGTATAGAAGAAGGATGTTGAGCAGCGATGGCCTGCGAGCTGACCCAATGTACGGATCTGATTTGTTGGTCTCCTGGAGCCTGGTCCCCCTTGCAGCCCCTAGCCCTTGGCCCATAAATTCTGTAGCCAACCCCAGTCTCGTCCACTTTGTTGTCGGAGCCAAATAATCGTGGCTTTGAAGACCAAGTCTGAACTGAGTGAAGTCCATAAGAGCTCTGCTAGTCTGGGGTACCTGGGTGGCACAGTCGGTTAAGCCTCCGACTGTTGGTTAGGATAATTTCGTGATCACACTGTCGTGAGATCGAGCCCTGGTGGTCTGCTTAAAAATCTCTCTCCTTCTGCCCCTCCCACCCCTTCTATCTCAAATAAATAAATAAATCTTTAAAAAAAAAAAAACAAACCTCTACTGTCTGAGGACAGACAGACAAAGACAGAACTGCCATAGCCAGATCAACGGACAGGAGAAAAATCGAAACTTGGGAGTGAGAAGCCGAAGAGTCAAAAGGTTCTGTTGCTGATTCTGATGTATGACCTTGGACAAGCAATGACCTAAGTGACCCTGGGCCTCAGTGTCCCCACCCGTGCAATAAAAATTTGGACTGAGCAAGCTCCAAGGCCCCCACCCATGCTGGCAAGGTTGATAAGATTATAACAACAAACATTGTAGGAAGGAGAGAGAAGAAGGCATGAGAGCTGCAAGAAGTCTGGCTGGATATCAGGAGGGAGGCCAGAGAAAGAATGTGGCTATGGAGGCTGGGTAAAGACAGCAAGGTGTACAGGAGAGGGAGGTGGGGGGAAGTAAACCAGAGGATCAGAGGTCAAGGGCAGGGTAATCAGTTGCTTTTCAAGGCCCCCATTCTATGGAGCCCAACAGTATTTGAAATAGGCCTCCCCAGCCTCCCAGCCGCACCCTCTCTTCTCTGTCGTTAGTGGGAGGCAGAAGACCCTAAGGGGTGAGGGTTTGGCAAAATGGGGCCCTTTAGGCCATGAATCCTTCCTGGGTCCCCTTGCTTGGCTCAGAGCTCACACTGAGGACCCCAGTTCCCTAACCCCACATGGTCAGTGTCATGGTTGGCACAAGGCTGAGGGGCTGTGTGCTAGAGGCCCTGGGCTGCAATTCCAACCCTGCCATTTGTAGTCCTCCAAGTCATCTCCTCCCTCCCTCCTCCCTCCCTCCCACCGCCTCTTACCCCCCCCATCAAAGCCTCCTTTGCTGTCCCAAGTGGAATGGAGCTGTGAGACGTGCAAGGCTAACCTGGACAGAATCTGAGTCTACCCCCCGCTACTCATCCCAGGATTCCTTTGAGGAAGAAGAGGCCAGCTGTCCTCAGCCAGGACCCTAGGGTAGACAGGGCTTGGGAGGTAGCCACAGATCTGGACTATCAGGGCCTGGCCTGGATAGGTCAGCCGCAGCCACAAGCGGCCATCTGGGGCTTCTGCAGGCCAGGCTAGTCTGCAGCAGCTCCAAGCCCCTGCCTGGAACACACTGGAAACCTATCAATCACTCTCACGGATCAAGGGGCTTGGAGCCCAGTTTAGCCAGGCCCTCTGCCTCGTAAGCCTATGGCCGCAGTTCTCACCCTGCTGAGGGGAAAGGAGCCTGGGACCGCTGAGGGGTAGGGGGTGAGGGTAGGAGGGTCTGATGGGATCCTAGTGGCTCCAGAAGAAGGTGCTGCCTGCTCTCCGACCACTCTCCCATAGTTTCATTATTGTCCCCCTGTGGCCTGAGGGGGCTTTGCAGGCCTGGGTAGGGACCAGCGGCTAGTGATTTCTGGGGACTGAAGGACTTAACTGTAGCTCCGAGTGACCCTCAGGGGCTGCTGAGCCAGTGCTTGGGAGTCCAGAAACCCAGAGTCCAAGGCAGTGGGAGAGCTCACTCTGAGCCCTTGTTCTCTTGTCCCGTGTACAGTCTGTTGCTGTTCCATCTCTGTACTTTTACAGTTTTATTTCTCACTTTCTGTATCTTGAGATACAGCCCTTCCTCCCTTGGTGTGAATGTCCCCATCTTCAAAGCCCTATATCAGTCTCCTCCTTCCTGCCCTCTCAGACCATCCAGGCCCATCCTGGTTATTCCTTCTAGGATAATGTTCAGTCATATGTGGTTGGCACTCGAATTTACAAGTTCATGGTCATCCTCTTTCACCTCACAGCAGATCTGTGAGGCAGGGACGATCACACCCATTTTACAGAGGAGAATCTGAGGCTCCAAGAGGTGAAGTCACTCACACACCGGGGGTCTTAACTCAAAGTTGCCCCTAGAAACCAGTGATCTAGTGTAGATTTGTCATGGGCCCTCATCTCAGAGGAGCCACTGTGGAAATGGTATTCCAACTATATTCTCCTCGGTGAGAACATGCTAGAATAGTCTGATCCTGCCTGCCTGGCACACATACCTTGCTTCCTATACATCAAAGATATTCCCATCTAACATGATCCAGCTATCATACTATGGCCACAAATTCTCTGCAACTGTCCCAGTATGACGTGGAGTCTATTGACTAACCCCTTTGACCTGGGCTGGCTTTGTCACTTGCTTTAAGCAGAGGAATACAACAGAAGGAATGCTGTACAAGTTCTGGAGTTTAGGCCTCAAGAGACCTTGCTACCTTCACTCTCTTGGAACACTGTCCTGAGACTACCCTGTAAGGAAGCCAGTCTAGCCTACTGGAGGATGGGAGACCACATAGAGAAGAACTGTGGTCCCCAGCCAGCAGCCAGACAGGTGAATGAGGTCATCTTGAACTTTCCACTGCAGTAGTTGCATGAGTGAGCCCAAATAAGACCAGGAGAAGAATGGTCCAGCCAACCCATGGAATCATGAGAAATAATAAATTTTTATTAATGAACCACTGAGTTTTGGGGTGGTCTGTTATACTTGCAGTAGATGACTGGCACACCAGGAGTAAAAGCTTTTTCCATTGCTGTTGGGAAAGCACAACTCATATTGGCTTATGCAGAAAAGAAATCTGATGGCTCTCCTAACTGTCGTCCTCGGGAAAACTCGATCCAGGTACGCAGACACCATCAGGGCTGTTCTCTTTTCAGATCTCAAAAGCTTCCTCTGAGAGGGTTTATTCTCAAGGCTGGTGTAGCAGTTTGTGTTTTCTGAAGAGTGCTACAACGGTGGCTTCCATCGCACATGTTCTTGCTCAGCTTGACAGTGCTATTCTGCCATCAAGAGAGAGAATCTCATTTCCCTTCCCTTGAATCTGCACTGGCCTATGACTGGCTTGCAACCAGGAATGAGGTGAACTTCTAAGGCTAGACACAAAAGGTCACACAGCTTCCTCTTGGTTCTCATGGGACATTCACTCTGGGGAAAGCCAGCTGCCATGTGGGAAATCTAACTACCCTGAGAGCACCATCCTGGAGAGCCCTAGTGTAGTGTTCTCGTCAGTCCCACGTCTGAGTCCAGCTAAGCCCAGACTTCCAGCCCTTTCCACCAAGGCAGCAAACAGGTGAGTATAGCTATCTTGGGCAGACCAGACCAGCCCATCTACCAGATGAGTGCCACTGAGGGGCCTCAAGTAATGTCACAAAAAGCAGAGTTACCCACTCAAGTCCTACATGAAATCCTAACTCATAGGTCATTTAAACCACTAATATTTGGGGTAGTTTGCTACACAGCAGTTGTAACTAGAGTAGAAACTGTTTCCACGTAGTATCTTCCAGAAGCTCAAGGCTCCCTCTTAGCACATCTCTAATCTCCAGTGGAAGGAAAGTGTTTCTTGCCCCAGTTGTTGCAGCAGAAGTTCTGGGAGAGGCCCTTCTTGACCCATTCCTGACCCAGTGCCTATAACCATGGGATGGAAAGCTCTGTCACGCCCATTTTGGAGCCAAAGGTCAGCCCCCCTGGAGTCACATCGCTGATTTTTCCCAAAGGAAAGTTGTGGTGCAAGAATGGGTGTTGGGAAGAAAAAAATGACACGTACCTACTAAAGACACAACCACGATCACAAGCACCGTTATCCTAGGAGGGGTTGACCTGAAATGTCTTCGCTGCTAACTTTGATATCAGGAGTGGAGTCTTGATACCAAGAGATCGCTTCCACAGCTATCAACCTAGGGAGTTTACCTTCCATGTGTTCTTTTCCAAAACTACCCATGTGTGACTCCTCTCCACCTTGTAACCACATCAACACACACCAGAAGAGCTGAGCAAAACTGAAACACTGTGAAGTAACTCCAGCTTAGGAAATGGAAGAAAAAGGAAGAAAGCTGTCAGCACCTTGTCTTACTTTGTGCAGGTCTTAGGTGGGAGCAGATTCCCACAGAATGGATTATGGGCCCAGCAGATACCCCAAAACATGTCCAGTGGAGCCCTCCATCTTGCATAATGTGCTTACTGCAGTCACCACAGAATGCCCCCTCATCTTAAAACAGGGTCTTCCCACTGTCCCCACGGTGTATTCGCCACCACCATAGCCTTACATTCAGACGCAGCATCTCTAAATCTCACCATGTTTCCCACAATATGTTCATGCCCCATTGATTTCAGCACTGACTATGGGATTCCCACGATGTCCCCACAATGCTCACCAAGCTTTCCATGATGTGCTCACATTCACCACAGGGTCTTCACCGCACTTAGTGTTTGCTCTAAGTGACACTGTAGTGTGTACTGCATGAACCAGGGGAGTTCATATTCTTTTTTTTTTTTAAGATTTTATTGATTTGACAGAGAGAAACACAGCCAGAGAGGGAACACAAGCAGGGGGAGTGAGAGAGGGAGAAGCAGGCCTCCCGACGAGCAGGGAGCCCGATGTGGGGCTCGATCCTGGGTCTCCGGGATCATGACCTGAGCCGAAGGCAGTCGCTTAACCAACTGAGCCATCCAGATGCCCCGGGAGTTCACATTCTATACATGGACATCATAGTGTCCCCACGGTGCCTCCAGTATTTCTCAGAAACATCTACAGTCACAATTTTGTGTAGGATTAGGGGTGCACACTCGCTAGGATGTCTCTCAAAAGTGTTCACATACCCTTCCCCTGACTTGTCACATTCACCATGACGTGTTTGCGCTGGTTGTTCATGAAATTCAACCCGAACATCTACCAGACTCTGCCGCTTGCTCCTGTGACCCGAGGCCTCTTTTCATGACTCCCTCAAGAGGGCCCAAGTGGCTCCGTGTGTGGCATGGCCTCAGCTCTGGCCAAGACGCGGTCAGTCCAGTGTTGGGGGTGTCCTTGCTCAGGGGTGAGGTGAGATGGATGCTGGGTAAAAGTCCTCTCTGGCAGTAAGTTCTTACGACTCGCAGCTGTTTTATAGGCTAGAGCTATGGAAAGTTGAGTGTGAGGAGCCTCTCTCTTTCCAAACAGACTCTTTCGCCCACACAGCACCTGGGCCATAAGGATTTGGGCCTCCCAACCGCCAGGGTGAGCAGGAGGGAGGAAGGGGAAATGGAGCTTAGAAAGGCCTTGGTGAGGAGGCTTAGCCAGATGGGGTGGGACAGAGGGAGAGATACAAACAATATGGGACCCTGACCCCATTCTTAGTGGACTGACCTTTTGTTTCCAGAAGCCAAGCAGCTTTCAGGGAGGCTGAATTCAGGCCTTTTTCCCCCAGGAGAATAAGAGCTTTTAGGACAGGATATTGGTCAGCGAGAGGGAAGGCAAAGAAAGGAAAGAAGACGTTTGAATCCCACTCTGCACTTTTTAAAAATTGAAACATAATTTTCATACCATAAAATTCACC
The DNA here is from genome assembly GCA_004023965.1 of Spilogale gracilis. Lineage (NCBI taxonomy): Eukaryota > Metazoa > Chordata > Mammalia > Carnivora > Mephitidae > Spilogale > Spilogale gracilis. The sequence continues at coordinate 25,100 of PITA01008396.1, forward strand.
ATTTTGAATGCACAGTTCTGTGAGTTTTGATGAATGCAAGCAATCAGGTAACCACAGTCACATCAAGATAGAAAATATTCCCAGCACCTTTATAGTCAACTCCTCCCTCCATGTTCAGCTGCTGACAAGCACTGGTTTTCTTTCCCTGTAGTTTTGCCTTTTCAAGAATGTCATATAAATGGAATCCTTTGGTATGAGCTTCTTAAGTTTTCCTTCTTCCACTTAGTATAATTGTTCATGTTATTGAATGTGCCAATAGCTCAATTCCTTTTTATTGCCAAGTCATGTTCCACTGTGTGACCATATATGGTTTATCTATACACTCGCCACTTGAAGAATGAGTGGGTTGTAATGTAACTTGTTAGCAGTTACCTTTTAGCTATAAATATTTGTGTACAGATTTTTGTGTAAACATGTTTCTCATTTCTTTGGGTGTAAATATCTAGGAGTGGGATTACTGGGTGATATGTTAACTGTTTGTTTAATCTTGTAAAAAACTGCCAAACTGTTTTCCGGAGTGATTGGACCATTTACATTCCTAGCAACAATATATGAGAATCCCAGGTACTCAGAGTTCTCACCCACACTTGATACTGTCAGTTTTATGTTTGTTTTTAACTCTTCAAATAGGATTCTAGTGTGATTTAATTGTGGTTTTAATTTGCATTTCTCTGGTGACTAGTGATGGTGAGCATCTTTTTATACTCTTTTTTAAAAAAGATTTTATTTATTCATTTCACAGAGAGAAGCACAGCTAGAGAGGGAACACAAGCAGGGGGAGTGAGAGAGGGAGAAGCAGGCTTCCCGCCGAGCAGGGAGCCCGATGTGGGGCTCGATGTGGGGCTCGATCCCGGGTCTCCGGGACCATGACCTGAGGCAAAGGCAGTTGCTTAACCAACTGAGCCACCCAGGCGCCCCTACATCTTTTTATACTCTTACTGGCCATAGAGTCTGTTCAAATATTTGAGTTTCTTACTATAGGTATTCTTGGCTTCTAAAAAGTTCACCTTACACCAATTTACTTTTACAAAAGGACCTACATTAGTACCTGTTTTCGCTACCCTAATGAAATCCAAAGATGATATTCAGTTTCACAAAAAGTGACAAAAAAGCAAGAATAATGTTCAGCATCTCTTTTGTAGTGAGTCTTTAGAGGCAAAGCACAGCAGAGCTGCGAGAGTGGCGCCACCTAGCCCCTTCTAGGGGAACTGCACTCAGCGTCTCCTCAGCAAACCGCCATTGTTTTGAACTGTACCTGTGAACCTCTGGGCTTTATCTTGATTTATTTTGTGCTTCTGTTGGCAAGATGTGTCCTAAGTTATCAGAAAATCCTAAAAGAGGGCGCCTGGGTGGCTCAGTGGGTTAAAGTCTCTGCCTTCAGCTCAGGTCATGACTCAGAGTCCTGGAATCGAGGCCCGCATGGGGCTCTCTGCTCAGCAGGGTGCCTGCTTCCTCCTCTCTGCCTACTTGTGATCTCTCTCTGTGTCAAATAAATAAAATCTTTAAAAAATATTATATAAAAAAAGAAAGAAAATCCTAAAAGAGGTTACTTTTTGGTTGGGGAAGGCTGAATTTTTTTCCATATAAATTAATGGTAATTACTTCATCTTAACACCATTTTGTCTTAAAGTTTTTATGGGAACCCTCTACTTTGGAGAGTGGGGGAAACCTGTATTGAGTATATATATTCTGGGTATAAGTCCTTAATCAGATATGTATTTTGAAAACTTTTCCCCCAATCTGTAGCTTGCTTTTCGTTTTGTTAACAGTGTCTTTTGATGAGCGGAAGTTCTTAATTTTGATGAAGTCCAATTCATCAGTTTTTTAATTTTGTGGACTGTGTTGGATCTAAGAAATCTTTGTCTAATCCACAGTCACAAAGATTTCTTTCTGTTCTCTCCAGGAGTTTTTTAGTTTTGGGTTTTATCTGTGGTTCATTTTTAACTAGTTCTTGCCTATAGTACAAAGTGTAGGCCAAGGTTCATTTTTTTGCCTGTGAGTATCCAATTATCCCAGCACTATTTGTTGAAAAGACTCTTTTTTTTCTTGAACCACCTTTATATATATATTTTAACACTATCGCTCTTTGAGGCATTGACACTAACACCCTTGAGCTTTCTTATACAAAAGTCAGTAGCATTGCAGGAATGAACCCTTCTCTTACCTGATCCCAAAACAGGACAGCTTATGCCTGAATACAACACAGACTTCAATGGAACAGCTCTTTTCACTTTTACTTACAACCCCTCAGCTCTCCCAGGACTGAGTGAGACACAAGTCAGCTGAGAAGTTCACCAGGAGACTGCAATGACTGTTAAGCACAATCTGGGTCCAGAACTGCCTTGTTTCTCTGATGACTCTCTTATCCCAAGAGGCTCCTTGGTCAAAGAGCTTTTGGATCCTCTACTCTCAATTAATCAGCCTCCATCAAACAGAGAGAGAATGCCCTGAGAAAGTGTCACTCACCTTTACCTTTTCTGGCTGCTTTCACCTGTCAAATTTGCTGGTGACTTTCTTTTTAGCCTGATCATAATCAGTGAAGGAGAAAGCACACTGTGCAAGATACATGACATCTCTGCTGGGGCACCTGGCTGACTCACTTGGTAGAGCATGTGATTCACAATCTTGGGGTCATGATTTTGAGCCCCATGTTGGGCGTAAGGATTACTTTAAAAAAAAAAAAAAAAAGACTTCTGCCAAGACTTGGATCTCACAGAAGCTTAGGAACTTGAACCCAGGCCAGGTCTTCTAACTCCCAGTCCTATGATCTTTCCATTTTCCCACAGTGACCTCTCATACAAGATGGTGGTGTGAGGTAATTGCCTTCTGGAATCCCAGGGGGTGAGAGGGCTCCTTAACTGGCTATGCACTTCTGGGAGCAGACCATTCTGAGAAAAGGAAGAAAAGAAGGAAATGAAGGAAGGGAGGGTGGGAGGGAAGGAAAGAAGGAGAGAAGGAAGGAAAGAAGGAAAGAAGGAAGGAGGGAAGGAGGGAAAGAAGGAAGGAAGGAAAGAAGGAAGGAAAGAAGGAAGGAAGGTCGGTCATAAAAATAGCCAAAGTCAGGAGCTGGGGCGGGACCCCTCTGGGTTTCTTTTTCTTTTCTTTTCTTTGTGTGTGTGTGTGTGTGTGTGTGTGTGTGTGTGTGTGTGTGTGGCAACTCCACTTGCCTCTTACTCCTGATGGGTTCATCTTCTGCATTTTCTTAGCTCAAGTCCCAGCAGAACCATTCTGATGGATTCAGCTAGTTCCCACTCTCACCCCTATAGGGTGGAGCCTTTCCCATGAAGCCCTTCGCCAGTCACCAGCTGGCCTATGGATGGGCTGGATTTAGGTCAGATGCTCAGCCTGAGCCTATCAGTGGTCACTTGTAGCCAAACCCAATGGTGGTACTGCTTCCTCAAGTAGGGGATTGGGGATGGGCAGTTACAGCCAAAAGGGGATTTGTGGTGTGGTGACACCATGAGGGATACCAAGTGCACTATGAGGGCTTATCCTCATTCTTAAAATACACACACACACACACACACACACACACACACACATGCCCTTGAGCACTCAGGCACATCTCTCTCCTCCCTCTGAGTCTCCCCAGCCCCAGCCTCCTGTTTCCTACTTCGTTCCACCCTGAGTTGAAGAGCTCTTTGCTCCACCTGGGGAAGCTGTGTCTTCCCTCACTTGAACTCCTAAAGGTAAGGACTGTGTCTTACATATCTGTGTCCCCAGTACCTGGCTCATCATCATAAATTCATAGATCTCAAAGAGGGGAAAGGGCTTCCCTAAGGCCTTTCCTGGAGACAGGTGAAACCCAGATCTCCTGTTCCAAATCTAGTCGCCTCTCTGCATTCAGTAGGGCCCCTGGCATCTCCCAGGGATGTGAAATTAGGGGACTGCCATCCCACGTCTGGGTTGGGTGAGGCCTCTGGCTCTGTCCTGAGACACTGAGACATCCTCCCTTGAGGAGGGAGGCCCAGCCGAGACCCCTGTTGCCTTCGAAGCCCTGAGTCAGTTCTGGGGTGAACCTTCTGTCTGCTCCATGAACCCTCCATGGAACACTCAGAACAGACCCATAGACAGCATGATCCAGGGTTCCTGAATGCTCTCCTTCCCGTGATGGGCTTTGTGATGCATGAGGGGAGTGGGTCAGGAAAGTAGGCAGGCAGGCCAGACCCAACTGCTCCAGCTTACTGATGGAACAGAGAAGCCTGAAATGTAAATGACAACAACCTGGGGGTAGCACCTGTGTCTGTGGAAAGGCTTTGTGCATAACTCTGTGCCTGTAGTGTAAGTGGACATGTGAGAGTATGCAAACCTGACAGGCCGTGTTGTGACATGTATACAACCACAGTCAGCTCTGATCTCCAAGTGTGGTCAACTTCAGCCGGTTCACTTTCCCTCTTTAGGCCTCAGAGAGGATTCGATGGACTCTAAAGCTCCCTCCTCTTCCTCTCCCACCACTGCTCCTTACATCTCCCTCCAGACTCTTCTCCCTGTGTTCAGTAGAGCAGCTTTCCCCTCCCTGCAGACCTCCAACCACCAGGGGCCTCATCTTCTTCCCCAGGTGAAACTGAAGCCTTTATTTTAACTGGAACAACTCTCTCACTGGGAATTCTTAAGCATTCTCCACCAACTTGTGCATGTGTGTGTGTTTATGTGTAACTTTGACTACAAGTGTGTTTGTGATGGGCAATGGAAAGGGAGAGATGGTAGGGGCCCCTGGAGGGGGAGAATGAGTTCATTTGTTTGTGTCTCAGCAAGTATATCGTTTTCCAAACCTCCAGAGACAGGCTTTTAGGGGCATGTATCCACTCACCAACTTTGTGCACATTCTCACAGTATCTATTAACAGCAAGACTCAGCCAGGTACCACCTCGTCCAGGAACCCCTCCTCAAATCCCCACACTGGGCTAGCTGCCCCTCTGTTGTCTTTTACAAGCGCTGTGCCCTGAGCACTTTTCCAGAGGAAAGTTTATCACATTCTACTGATACTGTCTACTTTCTTGTCTGTCCCATATCTTTAGTGAAGTCTCTAGAGAACAGGGACCATGTCTTGCTCCCTTGGCACACCAGCATCTAACATTCAGAACCTGTTCATGAAGTGGATTGGCTTTGCTTTATGTGCTCCTAGTAAGACATTCCATCCTCAATGGCCCTAATGACCCCTATGCCCACTATCCCCTCTGGAGTGTGAGGTAAACCAAACCAAAAACGCCCATGGTAAGGCTTTCCTCAGAGTCACCACCCCAGGACCTTCCTCTACACCAGGCGAGGCTTGCTCTAACCCTGAAAATGGAGACAGTCTGGGATACAGGATGTGGGTGCTTGATAGATCCTAAGCCAGTTTTAGGGCCCTCACCACAGGGAGCCTTCCTCCTCTTTTCTGGACTTTCTGGCCCTGGAGTGAACCTTCTTGGCACCAGTGGGCTTTTAATATTTTCCATTCCTGGCTGCTATACAACATTTCACCTCAAAAATGCATCCTCCCCCTCACCAAAGGGCACGCCTTTCCAGTGAGAGGAGCCCAGGGCTGGTGAGTGGAGGTGGACCCACTGCATTCTGGGCTTGAAGGGGCCCCAGCCCAGTGCTTTGAGAAGGAGGTGGCAGAAACGTCTTTCCAGCCAAAGAAGCCAAGCTCCCCAGCCAGTCAAAGGCCTCACGGTCCCACAGGAAGTCTGGATCCATGGCAAGCTGGGGGATACCTGCTTGGTTCCGTCTGGGACTCCCGGCCCCTTCCACTTGGTTTTATCCTCCCTGAGCCCTAAGAACCCCATCAGCACGGTGGGGATAAGCACCCCCTGTCTTTCAGGGTCCTTGCAAGGCTTGAATGCTCCATGTTCAGTCCTCCCCCCCCCCCGCTTTAAAACACCCTCCCGCAGTGCCCAGAGACACCAGAGACACTAATTTCACTGATATGGGGTACAACCTGGATGTGGGCTTTTTTTTTTTTTTAATATTTTATTTATTTGACACAGAGAAACACATTTAGAGGGAACAAGAGCAGGGGAAGTAAGAGAGGGAGAAGCAGGCCTTCCACCCAACAGATAGCCCAATGTGGGGCTCCATCCCAGGACTCTGGGATCGTGACCTGAGCAGAAGGCGGAGGCTTGATGACTGAGCCACACAGGCGCCCTGACCTGGGCATTTTTAAAAAGCTCTCAGTGATTTGCTTGCTTGCTCCCATGGGAACGTGCTGTCTGTGGGGACTCATTTCAGTGACAACTGCTGCTCTGATGAGCCAGAGCGCCACACCGTCTGTTTTCCGAGGAAATACAATCCCATGGGTAGCTGAGATCCACGGAAGGAGTGGAGGGAAAGCACTTTGAGAAGGCAGGTGAGGGGTCCTGCAGGCCCAGGGAGACATGCGTCTGAGCCACCAGCCCCGGGCGCAGGCCCGGACCCCGCAGACCTGCCCTGGTGACCCCTCTGCTGGGCGGCCAGGTCCTCCCTGGAGGGGGCCAGCCTCGTGGCGGATCCACAGCCTCCCCTCCCAGGCCCAGGCCCTGGACCTGAGCGTGGGAGTGTGAGGCGGAGGTCACCTCGCCCCCGTCACGCCCTCACTGCATGTTGGGGTACCTGCGGTCACTGTGGGATTAAACCAGGAGGGAGCCCGGGCCCTGTGTGGGGGGAGAGTCTGGGGGCCTGAGGTGGGGGGGCAGAGAGCGACAACTGCTTTCCGCGGCCTGAGGAGAGAGCATGCGCAGAAGGTTCCACAGCCCCGAGGAAGAGCCGCGGAGCCGGGCCCCTCGGCGTGAGTGAGGCGAGAGCAGCGTGTCCCGTGGCAGCGCCCCCCACCTCGGGCAGCCCCCAGCGCCATATCCCAGAGTTGGCGTGGGCTTGGCGGCTCTCTCCAGGCGGCGGCACAGCCCGGGTCAGAGGAGCCTCGTCCGAGCCCGGGCCCGCAGCGGACGCCGGAGCGCTCGGCCTCCCCAGGCCCGAGGGTCTTCAGCAGGTTAGTGGACAGGCCTGGGCGCGCGGGTCCCCATGGGAGACTTCGCCCGCCGAGCTGGCTGGTTTTCCTCAGGCGCTCGCCGGAGAAACCGTTCTTCTGAGGCTTCCTCGCGGCCCTGTCCGCTCTGGCCGGGGCAGGAGAGAGAGGGAGGGCGTAAAGGGAGTGTGGTGGGGTCACAGCAGGCAGGAGAGAGAGGGACGGCGGGGCTGCCAGACTGGGCCCCGCAGGCCCGGAGTCCAGGAAGAGCGGCCGCCACAGCCACCGCTCAGGGGGCGCCGTCCTGCCCACTGTTTTCCAACTGAGGCCACAGTGAGTGTGCGCCGAAGGAGGCACCCGGCCCCTGGGGCTGTGCTTTGGCCGCCAGAGAAGCTTCTAGAGCTTCAGCCAGGTCAGAGGAAGAAAGAACTACCCAGCTGGGAAAAACTTCACTCTCAACAAGTCTGCCCCCACCTCCTGGTATCTAAGGTCGAAAATACACAGGCTTTGAAGCCAGAAAAACTAGATCACACCTCCACCACTGTATTCACGCATTCATCCTACGAATATTTTTAGCTTCTACTGTGTAGCAGGCCCTGAGTGCTGGGGTCACTAAAAAGAATGAAGCACAGCCCCTACCTTTGAGGAGCTTATCCGCAGAGGGAGAGGTGGAGCCATAAACAGATCTCAAGGAAGGCTCCCTGGAGGAGGTGTTGTCAGAGTCGACTTTAAAATATAAATACAGTTGGATGAAAAGGCAGAGAAAGGATACTCCAGGCAGAGAAGACAGCATGAACAAAACCAGCATGGTGTGTCAGGAAGGTGAAGCATGTGGCAGCGTCTCTGACAAGATTCTTAGTCGAGAGCAATAGAAACCAATGCTAGCTACTTTAAACAGAAAAGGAATTTACTAAAAGGATATTGGCTCCTCCCACACTCCTGGAAACCCCAATTTATTTACCAAGGTGTATTTATTTATTTAATTAATCTCTACACCCAACACTGAGATCAAGAGCTGCATGCTCTTCTGGGTGCCTGGGTGGCTCAGAGGGTTAAGCCTCTGCCTTCAGCTGGGGTAATGATCTCAGGGTCCTGGGATCGAGTCCCACTCAGGCTCTCTGCTCAGCGAGGAGCCTGCTTCTCCCTCTTTCTCTGCCTGCCTCTCTGCCTATTTGTGATCTCTCCCTCTGTCAAATAAATAAAATCTTAAAAAAAAAAAAAAAAAAAGCTGTATGTTCTTCTGACCAAGCCAGCCAGGTGCCCTGAAACCCCAATCTAGAAACTGAAAGCTGAACTCCTCAAACCTACCCAGGTCAGGAAACATGGCAAAGTTAGCTCTGGAGGGACCCCAGAGATCATTTTGTCAAAGTTCTTCATCTTGAGTCCCTGGGAGCAAAAAGGTATATACATTTGGAATGTAAGTATATTTTTCTGGGGACAGGGTGTATGCTTTTTATCAGATTCTCAAAGGAATCCACACTCTAAGTCAGGTTCTTCCAGAAGCAAATCCTGAAATGAAGATTCATATGTAAGTGATTTAGTAAGGAGATGTTCCCAGGAGAAACCAGTAAGGGAGAGGCAGAAGTAGGATAGTAGGGAGGGGGAAGAAGCCAGGGAAGAGAGTAATTTTATGTGAAACACCATACTCAACCTGATCCTTGGGGGAACTCAGGAACAATAATTACACCTTGAAGTTTTTCCCTACTCAAGACAAAGTAGCTGGACTTTTGTACTCTCATGGCAGTTGGTCATTGGCCATGGGCCCAGTACCCTGCAGCTGTGTGTGTGGGTCATAACTCCCAGGCACTTGCAACTCTCCTAAGGGAGAAGCAGCCTCCATTTACCAAGGGCAATCTTTGAACAAAACTCGTAAAGGGTTGGGCGCACAAAGCTGGTAGAAAATCAGAGATGTGAGCGTATCTAGTGCTTGTTCCCCAAAAGTCAGGAATCACTGATCTAGTACAACCACATCCTTATGGACTAGGAACCTGGGAGCACTTCTGATACTATAGTGGCCTGGGTACCCTAACTAATCCCTCCTTCTGAAAACAACACAAAATTCTAGATAAAGGGAAAAAAAACCTTCTTAAATGCACTTATGGGGGCGCCTGGGTGGCTCAGTTGGTTAAGCAACTGCTTTCAGCTCAGGTCATGATCCTGGAGACCCAGGATCTAGTCCCACATCGGGATTCCTGCTCGGTGGGAAGCCTGCTTCTCCCTCTCTCACTCCCCCTGCTTTTGTCCCTCTCTAGCTGTGTTTCTCTCTGTCAAATAAATAAAATAAAATCTTTTAAAAAAATGCACTTATGAGCTGGTAGTGAAATAAGGAACACTTAAGCCAGAAAGAGACAAAAGCTAGAATCAAGAGGGCAGTGAATGCAAAGCAATGAAAGACTTTGAACTTCGTGAACTTGAGCTTAAGTACTGGGAGTCAGTACTGGGAGGACTGGGAGACTCCTGTCTGCAATCCTTTCCCTCTCCATGAGACTCTCCCACACACATACTCAAGCCAGCAATGGCCTAGGTCTTAAACCTTTAGGTTGGGCTCCTACACCCAATTTTTTTACCTCCTTGGTCCCCCTTCTCAGGCACAGGAAGTCTTGCCATTTTGTGTTCTTAAGTAGTCACTCCTTTAGTCTGTCAGTTAGTTGGCATAGTAGATTAAATAGTGACCCCCAAAAGATACGTCCACATACTAATCCCTAGGACCTGCATATATTACCTTATTTGGGGAAAAAAACAAACAAACAATTCAGGATCTTGAGATTAGGAGATGATATTTGATTATCTGGATGGACCATAAGTCCTGTGACAAATATCCTTACAAGAGTGAGGAAAGGGGATATTTGAAATGGACAGAAGGGGAGGAAGAAATGTGACCATGGAGACAGAGACTGGAGGTATGGCTACAAGCCAAGGAATGCCAACAGCTGCCAGAAGCTGTAAAAGTTAAGGAATGGATTGTCCTCTGGAGCGTTCAAAAGGAGTGTGGCCCTCATGATAACTTGATTTCAGCCCAGTGATCTAGTTTTTTAACTTCTGACTTCCAACACTGTGGAAGAATAAAATTTCTGCCTATTTTAAGCCACAGCTTTTGGTAACACAAAGTACACAGCCGTAAGAAATGAATACAGGTGGGTACTTCTCTTGTCGTTCCTTCCTGATGGGCTTTACTGGCTCTTTCAGTGAATTTCCAAATGTTGGAATGACCCAGTCTCAGTCCTCAGAGCTTTCTTTATCTATTCTCTCTCTCTATGTGATCTCATCCATTCACTTGGCATCAAAATACCCCTTATTTGCTAAGACCCTCCAAATTTGATCTCTACTCATACCCTTCTTATGGGACCCAGCCATCTTCACAGGTAGATAAAAAGAGAACTCTTGTTCTCTACCCTCTCCACTTCCCCACCTGCAGATCTTCATGGCTAAACATCCTCAGCCACTCAGTACTCAAGATGGAAATGTCTAGCCATCCTAGATTTCTCCATTTCCCTCATGCCTTATATACAACTGCTAGCAAGTCTTGTTTAGGTCTCAAATGCTTCTTAAATCTGTACACTCTCCATTTTCACAATACCCATAGTCACCAGCATCTCTTACCCAGATGACTGCCCCAGAATCCTAAAAACTCCCAGCTTCTACACTTACCCAACACAGTCCCTTCTCACAGCAGCCAGTTTAAAAACAAAACAGAGGCACCAGGCTGGTTCAATCTCTTAAGCTTTGGGCCCTTGATCGCAGCTCAGATCTTGATCTCCCGGTCATGAGTTCAAGCCCCGTGCTGGGCTTTAAGAAAGAAAACACAAGCACACACAAATTAGACTGGATTGTAATTTTATTGAGGTATTTTTGACATATAATTTTATTGCACACTCTCCTTGTGTATTCTCTCTCCCTCTGCTCTCTCATCCATTCACTTGACAAGTATATACTTGGATAAGTTTTTTTAAAAGATTTTATTTATTTATTTGGCAGAGAGAAACATAGCTAGAGAAGGAACACAAGCAGGGGGGAGTGAGAGAGGGAGAAGCAGGCTTCCCGCCAAGCAGGGAGCCTAATGCGGGGCCCGATCTGGGATCATGACCTGAGCTGAAGGCAGATGCCCAATGACTGAGCCACCTAGGCACCCCATACACTTGGATAAGTTTTGACACGTGTATATACCCATGAAATTATAGCACAAGAAACATAAAGAACATATTTATCATCCCAAGTTTCCTTGTGCTCCTTAGAAATGCAACCCTCCCCCACCTCCCATCCCCAGGCAACCACTTACCTGCTTTCCATCACTATAGACTAGTTGGCATTTTCTAGAATTTTATATAAATGGAATAATATATACTCTTTTGTATGTGGTTTAATGGTTGTTTTTTGTTTTTTAATTTTATTTATTTGACAGAGAGAAACACAGCTAGAGAGGGAACACCAGCAGGGGGAGTGAGAGAGGGAAAAGCAGGCTTCCTGCTGAGCAAGGAGCCTGATGTGGGGCTCAATCCTGGGTCCCCGAGATCATGACCTGAGCCGAAGGCAGTTGCTTAACCAACTGAGCCACCCAGGTGCCTCAGTTTAATGGTTTTGAGAGTCATCCATGTTGTTCATTGTATCAGTAATTTGTTTCTTTTTGTTGTTGAGTAGTATTCCACTGTATGGATGTACCACAGTTTGTTTAACCATTAACTTGATGATGGCCATTTGGGTTTTTTCCAGTTTTCAACTATCATATATAAAGCTGCTATAAACATTCATGTGTGGACTTAATGGTGAATACCTAGGGAAGGAGTGACTGGATCATAGAGGAGGTGTATGTTTAACTTTTTGAGAAATGGCCAAAATGTTTTCTGAAGTGTTTATACTATTTATATTCCCACAAGCAGTATAAAAGAGTTACAGCTGCTCCACATGCTTGCCAACACTTGGTATGGTCTATCTGTTCATTGTAGCTTTTCTAATTAGTGTGCAGTGCTCTGTCATTGTGTTTTAACTCACATTTCCCTGATAACAAAGAAAACATCTTTCCATGGGCTTATCTGCCATTTGTATATCTTCTTTGGAGAAATGTCTGTCCAAACATTTTGCTGAGCTGCATATACTTTAAAAATATTTTTTAGATACAAATCCTTTGTTCTTTATATATCCTAGGAATATAAAGCAGTTTTTAAAAGTATATTCTACGTACAAGTCCTTTGTTGGATATATGTTGTGCAGATGTTTTTTCCTACTGGTGACTGTGTTTTCACTTTCCTAGTGGTATCTTCTAGAAAGCAAAACTTTTAAATTTGAATGCATCTAGTTTGTCAACTTTTTCTTTTATTGCTAGCCTTTTTGTGTGTGTCACATCTAAGAATACTGTGCCCAACCCAAATTTATAAAGATTTTTCTCCTATATTTTCTTCTGGAAGTTTTATAGATTTGTTCTTACACTTAGGTTTGTGATCCATTTTGAATTAGGTTTTATGTATGGTGTGAGGTAAGGGTAGAGGTTTATTTCTCCCCCCTCTACAACACACACAGATAGTTGCTCCGGTGCCATTTGTTGAAAGGATAATCTTTTCCCCAAAGTATTCCATTTTTTACCATTAACTATGATGTTAGCCTTAAGTTTTTCACAGATACCAGGTTGAGGAACTTCAGATTGAGGGAATTCCCTTCTTTTCCTACTTTGCTGGGGGTTTTTAATCAAGAATAAATGTTGGATTTTGCCAAATCCTTTTCCAGTATCTACTGAGGTGATCATCTGTTTGTTTGTTTCAATTTGTTAATATTGTGGATTACATTAATTGATTTTCAAATATTTCTCCAACCTGGCCTCTCTCAGTAAGTCCCACTTATTTGATGAATTAGTCTTTAAAAATATTTTTTGGGGGCACCTGGGTGGCTCAGTGGGTTAAAGCCTCTGCCTTCAGCTCAGGTCATGATCTCAGGGTCCTGGGATCGAGGCCGGCATCAGGCTCTCTGCTCAGCAGGGAGCCTGCTACCTCCTCCCTCTCTGCCTGCCTCTCTGCCTACTTGTGATCTCTCTCTCTCTGTCAAATAAATAAGCAAAATCTTTAAAAAATATATTTTTTGGCATTTATATTCATAAAGGAAATTTGTAATTTTCTTTTCTTGGAATGTTTTTATCTAATTTTGGTATCAGAATCATGCTGGCCTCATAGAATAAGTTGAGAAGTATTCATTCCTCTTATTCTTCTTGAAGATTTTATATAAAATTGGTATTTTTTTTCTTCCTAAAATGTTTAGTAGAATTCACCAGTAAAGACATCTAGTCCTGGAGTTTTCTCCTTGAGAAGATTTTTAGATTATTTATTTATTTATTTGTTTATTTATTTATTTATTTACAGAGAGAGAGAGAGAGACAACCCAAGCAGAGGGAGTAAGAAGCAGACTCTCCACTGAGCAAGGAGCCCAAAATAGAGTCCGATATGGGGCTCGGTCCCAGGACCTTGAGATCATGACCTGAGCCAAAGGCAGACACTTAACCAACTGAGCTACCCTGGCACCCCTGTGGGAAGATTTTTAACTGTAAGTTTAACTTCTTTATTGGATATAGGGTTTTTGTCTTATCTGTTTCTTCTTGAATGTGTGTCATACCTGGATGTTTCCCCGTACACCTACCTAAACTCTGGCTGTACCTTATGAGGCCCTGTCTGGTCTGTCCCTGCCCACCTTCCCAGCCTCACCTACACAGTAGCTTACCCTCACTCACCGTGTTTCAGTTACGTTGGTCTTCTGGGTATTTCAGGATTATGTCAGACTCTTCCCAACTCAAGGCCTCGGCAGTGCTTTCCCCTCTCTCTGGAAACTTCTTCCATAGGCTCTTCATTCTTATCCTTATCCCTTAGGTCTCAGATTGTGTCAAGGAGGTCTTTCCTGACAGGGTCTTCCCAGTAGGGTATGCTGGATACCCTCTCACCCAGAATCCTGTTTACTTCCCATCCATAATATATTTATCACCTTCTGTCACCATTTTGTTTGCTTATTGTTAGTTCTCTAAGAGCAGGGATCTTGTCTGTCTTGTTCACCACTGCATTCTTTGCACCCAGCATGAGTTCTGGCACAGGTGAGGTGTTCAATTATTATTTTTTGTATAGGTGGAGTCACTTAGAGGGTCAGTCAGGTAGTGAGGCAGGCAGTAAGTCTTCTGTGAGCCTACCTGTCAGGCTGAGGTTCTTGGTCAGCCTGAAGTAGGTCAGGCAGGAATTGAGTGGGCCGTTCACTCTATAGAGTGGATCTCTGTGACTGATGAGCCCCCCTGTGAAGTCAGGCCAGGATTCTGGGAGACACAAAGAAGTGAAAGGCCAAGGCCCACCCCCAAGAAGCTACTTGGAGGCTCAGTGCTCCCTGTGGTCCAACTAGGAGGTGAAATGGAAATGAGACAGGGCAAGTCAGGGAAGGCCGCAGAGTCTGGCCAAGCCACTGGCAGCTCCTCAGCTGCTGGGCCACAGGCCTTTCAAACCTCATAAAAACCTTACCTGGTGACTACTGTGCTCCAGAAGAGCCTGTGTGGGAGTCACAGAGAGAGCTTTGTGGTTTCTTTCCCACCCCACCTCCCAACCTCCACTGACCCCGGCCCTCTGCTCATGGAAAGTGCCCCACAGGACCTGGCTGCCTGGTCCCAGGAAAGAGGCCGTGGTGCACACCGCCCCTGCCTGCTCTCCATGGGGGCAGGACTTGGGCTGTACCTAGCTCCAAGGGCAACTCCCTGCAAATGAACCCATCCTAGGTGCCCCTCATCATGGACCAGAGGAGGCTCAGCTCTCTGGGCAAGGAAGGGACCTTGCATGGAAGCTAGCAACTTCACAATTAATCCAAGTTTCCCAAAGAACCTCCCTGGCTCTGAGTCATGGGTGGGGCTGGAATCCCATCACAGATGAGTATGTGTAGGAGGGGAAGCAGCTGCTTGCAATAACTAGGCAGCAGCACCCAGGCCGCCAGCGATCACCATCACCGAGGTTCACTCCTGCTCACCGAGACCAATGCCATGGCTAGGAGATCCTGCTGCAGTGACATCATCCTCCTCGCACACTCTGAGGGAAATGAGCTCAGGGCGGCCATCAGAGGCTGTTTGTGTACTTATTGGGACCATGGCTGTCAGCAGCCCTTTGACCAGACAGTCCCTGACTTAGCCAGCATGAAGCAGAAATTTCCTTAAACATATTATTTTGGCCTCAACCCATCACTTGCTCCCTTGCTTTCAGTTTGTTTTTTTTTTTTTTTTTCAAGAGGAAAATCCCCAAGTCTAGCCTCAAATTGAGCAGCCCGGGGGTGGAAGGGGGAGATCACAGTGACCCCCAGAGGACCTTTTGGAGGTTAAGTTGCTCCCACCTCCCTGGTAATCTCTGGAGCTGGGAGATATTCAAACCAATTCTCAGTCACCCATGTGTGCATGGGACCCGCGGGATGGCCAACATGACCTCCAGGGCAGACCCTCTCCTTCATGGCCTCCCTCATGGCCTGAGCCACCCTGAGCTCATACTCTAAGCATTTCCCAACTCAGCAACCCTGGCTAGGCCCTAGACCCCTCCCTCATTCCCTTCGGGTCAGGGATATTTCAGGAGAGCCCAAGAGCCGCCAGTTTCCACAGGTTCCAGGGGATTCCCAAGATGGTCACCCCCACCAGCCGTGGCTGAGAGGCACTGTCATTTGTCTCTCCCCAACTCTTTTTGTGTGTTCCTGCTAGAACTTAGCCATTCTAGTGGCCTTGAGAGGACAGGGGTCACAGAAGGGGCTCCTCAGTCTCCCCACTGCTCCAGAATCCTCAGGCTCCCTGTGCCAGACAGAGTGAAGCCCTCCCAGGAGTATCAATCATGGAAGACAGGTGCCCTCTGCCTAGCTGGATCTGCCCACTGCTGGGGCTGGTCAGACAGGCCCAGACATGTCGAGGAGCCTGAGGCCTTACCCGACCCAGCTCTGCCCTGTGGCATGATCCTACTTAGCTCAGCATCCTGCAGCACCAGGGAGGGGCTCAGGGGCAGAATCAGGTCAGAAGAGGGCACTGAACCTGCACTTCATAGTGCTTTACCTAAGACTGAGAAAATGTCGATAGTTTGCATTAGAGAATGGGGTAGAGGGCATGGTTCTTACCCAGATCTGATTGGCAGCTTCTTCAAAGGCACTGATTTTCTCACCCAACTGTCCCTACCCCTCAACAGGGCCAGAACTCCCTGAATATGTGGTTCCAATCATTTCAATTAGTCAACATGTCTACTGAACTCAGAATTTTTAAGGTATGGAAGCTGGAAAGAGCCTTGGTAAGGTCAGAAGCTAATATTTATTGAACATCTATCGTGACCCTGACGGTATTCAACACTTTGCACACATTACTTTATTTCCTCTTCATAACTCTGAGGGAGATTAAGTAACTCTAAAGGAGATACAACAGGACACCTGGGTGGCTCAGTTGGTTAATTCAGCTCAGGTCATGATCCTAGGGTCGTGGGCTGGAGCCCCGTGTAGGGCTCCATACTCAGCAGGGAGTCTGCTTCTCTCCTTCTCCCTCCTCCTCTCTGCCCACAAGTAAATAAATAAATCTTAAAAAGAGAGAGAGAGAGAGAGAGAGAGAGAGAGAGAGAGACCGACCCAGCTTGTGTACAGCAGAGCTGGGATTCAAATCCAGTTCTGTCTGAACCCACAGATTCTACACTTAGCCATTCTCCATTTGACTTCCAGAAAATAACTCAGGGGAATTAATCACACTCATTCTGTAAAGTTAAAGTAAGTTACAGAAGTTAAAGATGTGGTCATGCAGCCTGTCTATTCTACAGATGAGGAAAATGAGGCCAGACCACAGAGTGAGTCTTCAGTTGAGCCTAGGTCAGTAGCTCGAACTGGGATCACTGCCCTTTGTTCTGTATTGCTGAATTCCAGCAAGGAAGTCAGAGGCATTGAGAATTCAAAATCAAATCCACCCCTCTGGCTGACTGGGATTGTATTTTATTTAGTAATTTGTTGTTGTGACTTATAACATTTAATATTTAGACTTACAAATTTAAGCCTTCATTTGTACTCTTGCCCTGGTTCTTGCAAAAGTTAGGAGCTGCCCAGGAAACTTCTATAAACTCCCTGGTGCTCACGGAGCAAGCACTTCAAAGATGGCTGTTAGTAAGTGAGAAAATCATTTTATGAATGGGTTGAATGAGTGAATGAAGACTTCTGCACAAATGTAAATAGAGAGGCATACATGCTTTCATGCACTCACCAACACATTATTGACAAAGATCTACCCAGAGACACACATGCCTAAACTTACACTTAGAAAGAGCAGTGTTTATACCAAAATGCTAACCGCTCATATGCGTACTCCCACAGAAGCACGTAGACAGGTGTAGACCTACTCACTTAGGCAGAAGCCCCCATATTCCCTTGAACATACCCACATACATGAGCTTACACAGAGATGTGGGCTCATAGATAGGCTAGCTCGCAAACACACAAGCACATGATTTCCCTCCAAGGAAGGCAGCTCCAGCCAGAAATGCAGCCAGCCAGACATACAAACACAGAACAGTCCCATCAAATCACACTCATACATGCAGCTAGACAAAGACAAAGCTGTAGGCCTGAGACAGACCAGGAGTGAGACACCTGTCCACAGAGACCCCTGGGCTGCCCTGGGCTCCCACACCGTCTGCCTCCCTTCCACTTCTGTCTGTGGCCAGAGGGGGCTCCTACAGGAATTCCTTTTGCAGACTGGCTAAGAAAGCCTGCTCTCTCTCCTCCCCCGCAATCTCAGGCCAGAGTCTTACAGGCGGAGAAGCAGATGGTGTGTGCTGGGGGTGCTCCCCTTTGCCAAGGACTCTGCCCTCCCCAGATGGTGTGTGCTGGGGGTGCTGCCCCTTGCCAAGGACTCTGCCTTCCATCCCCGGGCACCGCCCATAGCCTGCCAAGCCCAGGCTGGGCGCTGGCCTCTAGACAGTAACAGAGCCCCACTCAGGTCCTGCTGCCCCAGCTCTGCTCCCAAAAGCATGATTTAGGAGGGGCTGGTGAACAGTGCTTTTCCAGAGGCCTTACTTCCTGAGGAAATGGCTCGGCCACAAGCCTGATCTCTAAAACAGGCGTAGGATGAAAACACCTCTGCTCCTCTCCAAAAACACGGGCCATCCCATCACTAAGAGCCCCTTTGTCATTCCAGCCATAGCAGCTGGAGCATCCGAAGGCAGTGGAGAGCAGTGAAAGGTCCAGTGTCTGGTCCTGCTTCTGCTGCTGACTCGCTATGTCCACCTCTATAGAAGGAGCCATTTGGGCGCGATGCCTTCCGGTGTGGCTAGAATGATACAGGAGTTTCAGATTCCCCAGGCAGTCTCTGGGTAAGGGTGAGGGGCTCCAACCTGGGGATGGTGGCCTGGTGTGGGCCTCCTCTTAAGTCACAGGATCATTATTACAAGCACAGAGCTTGTGCCAGGAGCAGACTGAAACTGAGGAGCTTCACACTGAGGCTAAATGAGGACTCAGGCAAAGGAATATACTGTGCGGCCCCGAAACGGTGACCTCTCCTCCCCTTTTCCACCCTTCCGCCAGGTTCCTAGGCCTCTCCTGGAGGTAGACATGGGGCTGCAGCCCCACCCAGCCGGGTGGGCTGAGAGACAGGAATGCTGCTCAGCACAGCTGGCTGGACAGGGGAGACTGTTTATTCTCTGTTGTCGGGAACATCCTAGACAATCAGGGGGATTTGGCTGCTGGCAGCCCCTGAATTGGAAGACTCCAAGAAGTCAGCTTAATCAGAGCAGGCTGGTGACCTGAGCTCTAAGGCAGCAGAGGTGGGAGGGGGCGCCCCCTCTCCCACCCCACATTCCATGCCCTGTGCTTCTGAGCTTACCTCCTGGGTCTGCAGTGATGGGGTGGAAAGGTGAATGGAGCTGAACCCAGAACTCTTGTTAATAGTGTGACTGTCAGAAGAGACTTTCCATGGTCCCACACCAGCATCCCAGGTGCCCCCTGCTTAGGGGACAAGGCAGAGCTTATGACTTTAGCCCAGAAAGGGAGCTCATTTTGCATCTCTAAGACCTAGTATTTCCCGTGCCAACCTCCCTACACCACCAGCCCCTATTTTTTTTGTTCTGGCAGCTCCTCAAGCTGAAATCTTTTGCTTGTCTGACTTCTCATTACTCCAGCTCTTGGCTCAGCTTTGGCGTTTTGCCTCTTTCCAGCCTTTTCACCTTAAGCAAGTCACCTCTTCAGGTCTGTATCTTCTGTAAAATAAAGATTACAGTACCTGCCTCATAAGGATATTGTGAAGACTAAATCATTCTTTCAACACACCCACCATGCAGGAGGCACTGGAGAGATGGTAGTGCTTTTCTCTCCCAGTCTTTCTTTCTATTGGTGTATAACTAAACTCTGGTCTTCCTGAGCAGTGTAGCTTGTAACACCTGCCCTGGTCACATCTACTTATTGCTGCTCCCAGATCTCAGAGTGCCTTGAGGCTCTATAGGTTGGAAAACTTTCTGGAGAAGAATCCAAGTTGACCCAAGGAAGCCCTTGATGCTGAGACTCTAGAAGACCCAGACCATGGTAGGGCTTTTGGTGTGTTTTGCCCATTTCTCATTTTGCATGGTTTTGAGTGCCTTGTCCAAGGAGGGTGGGGACCAGGAAAAACTCATCAATTCCAATTGATTGTTTGGAATTCATCTTTCTATATATTTAATAAAGGGTTTACACTAAAAATAATGAAGTTCCAGGATGGCAAAGGGTATTAGTTAAGGAACCTGCCCCACTGTATAAGATCCAATTTAAACTCTGTTAAATAAAAAGGAATTTACTGGTTCCACAGCCAGAAGTCTGGCTTTAGGCACGACCAAACTTAGTCGTCAAACAGCATCATCAGAACTCCATTTCTCTTCCTCTCTTGGCTCTGTGATGTTTAACACCACTGTGTTATTTAACACCAGGACCAGTCTTCCATGTTGAGAACTTGATAGGGTGGGGGTAGGGGGCAGAGCAGGATGAATGCAAGCACCTCTTTCCCAAAAGTCCCTGCAAAAACCTTATAGTCTCCTCTTGCATCACATGTTGGTATCTGAACCAGTCACTAAGGTGAACAGAATGCAGCTTGCTGATTGGCTCAGGCCTGAGCTACTGCTCTGCCCCTAGAGTAGAAGGGGCAATCTACTTTACCCGGAGCCAATGAGAGTGGCAAACAGGTTGGTGTCCCAGAAGGAAGGTGTGGTATGGGACCAGGAGGGCAAATGCGCCATGGGCCACCAGAACAACAGGTGTCTGTTGTTCTGGTGGCCCAAAGGAAATCAAGGGTTCAAAGAGCTAATACTTTTCAAGCATCCCCAAGCCCTCTAAGAGTTGATTTAAATCCCTACAGATCTCTGATAGGCAATGTGTTACTGGGCCCATCTGGGATAGCCTATATTTTCCTAGGATCAGTAAAACTATATGTTTAAACCAATCTGTAATCCATATACATCCCAGGAATCAGACTGGCCATGTCTCCTTCCTGCCCCCACTAGTGGGCAGTTTGACTGACTTGCCCAATGTTCTGTGGGCTGGAAAGCCCTGTCAGCCCCACAGACTGTTTGCACCCGGGTCTTCCCTTGGCTAAATGGGCATTGAAAGAAGTTTGATTCCAGTGGCCCCAGCCTTCTCCTTCTCCCTCTACCCCCTCAAAACTCCTCTTGCCCTTTAATCTCCAGTGGTTGCTTTCTCTCTACCACGACTCTTCCCAATTTATTCCTAAATCTTGTTCTTAGAAAAAACTTTATCACCAGTCACTTAGATGTCTATGAATAAGATATCACATCAGCAGCTTAAGCTTTCACTGGACTGTTTGCATTCTAATTCAGCCTTTTCAGTGAAACAGAAGGCTCTGTCCTGCCCACTCCCAACTATTAGACTATTCACAAAAGGTACAGAGAGCAAATGGAACTCTGAAACCAAGCATCCAATGTCCACAACCTTCCTGGAAACTCTCACCTGTCCACACAGCCTTGCCCCAGTGGGTTTTTTCTCAAGTCTAACTTCAGTCACCTTTGCTGACATTCAGTCATTACTCTCTGCTATGGCAGGGAACTTTCTTGCATCCTTTCATCCCTTTACTCACTCGATAAACTTTCCTTGAGTATCCACAATATTTTAGATTCTTGGGTATACCAAGATAGCCTGGGCCCTGCCCACAGCTTGCAGCTGAATTTGAATGCAGGGAACATTACCCTCACCACCAGATTTTAAGGCACACAAAGCGGAGCCCAGTGGCTGGTATACAGTAGGTATTCAATAAGTGCTGTTTCCCCTTCTCAGGGCTGCATAATGTGGAAAACACTGGAAATTTTCTAAAACCCTTTCCAGGTGGAGAAGAGTGCCAATAGGAGTGGGTGGAGATGGTGGTTTCTATCTTGCTTCAGAATGTCATGATTTGTTTTGGATGTTCCAAATGTCAGGTTGGAGATCATACAAAGGAAGAGGGGCTTATTCTAACCAGATCAGGGTTAGAGGCAGCCCAGGACACTGTCTCCCTGGTACACAGCCCCAGACAGTTTGGAAACAAACAGAAACCCATCCCAAGGAGGGAGACTGACAAAAGCAAAAACAAACAAAGGCCAAGAAATGGAAAACTCCCGAGGTGGGGCAGGGTGGAAATTTCGGCTAGGTGGTGCAGGCTGGAAAGGCCTGGAACTGGGAGAGACTGGGTGGGCGCTGTGGAGGGAGCTTACGGAAGAGAATGGGGGGTGTGTGTAGCTGAGCCCAGCTCCCCTCCACTAGCCCAAGAATCACCATAGCAACAGGGAGGGAGAGTGCAGCTTACGCATGCCAACACAAACCTCTGGGCCTCAGCAGCAGGAATGGGCTCAGATGCAGAGGTTCATGTTCTAAAGAAAAAAATCTGAATTGGGCTCTTTAAGTCACAAACTCCGTACCCACTCCTGGTTTTGTTGGCAATCAGTGTTTAATGAAATGAATTAATCAGCAACAACAGTGAACCACATTCCTTCCTCTGTCTCTCTCACATATACACGTTCACTTACCCCAAAGCCCAGAGTAAAACCCCTTCCCTTTGTGGGGGAAACCAGCAGCTCATCGGATCCTTGGCAGTTTCCAGACGCAGGGCCCAAGCCTGTGGGAGTTCTGCTTGCCTACACTCCCCAAACTGCCCCCCTCCAGTGGCATTAGTGACAGGGTTGATGGGGTTGCTTTCATAAGACCAAGGCAGCTGGGGCTCCCATATGAGTGGCTCCAAATGAACCACCAGCTGGTCTTTTTGTGCCATCAGCCACCTGCTGAAGTTCTTGGCCCAGAAGGGGTTTGTCAGCAAGGAGACTGCTTCCCGCTCCATGAAAAAGTGTCTGCAGCATAAGCCCCTCCGAGCCCAAACCCCAGCACCCAAACTTGCCTTTTCCTGGCGCTGGCTGGCTATGGGATCTGCCTTAGGTGTCAGGTTGGAGCTAAACAGAACTGTGAGTCTTTGTCTCCTTCCTGCCACTCCATTCCCAGCGACCCAGGGATCTCACACTATCCCCCATTACCCTAGTCCAGGATTGACTCATCCATTAGGCATAGTAGGCACAGGGCTTAGAGTCCACATTATAAAAAAAAATTGTTTTAAGATTTTATTTATTTATTTGACAGGGAGAGAGATCACAAGTAGGCAAAGAGGCACGCAGAGAGAGGAGGAAGCCCAATGTGGGCCTCGATCCCAGGACCCTGAGATCATGACCTGAGCCGAAGGCAGGGGCTCAACCCACTGAGCCATCCAGGTGTCCTATAAAAATGTTTTAATTTCCTTTAAAATCAGAAGGAAAAAACAAGCTTGTAAGTGGAAGTGAACATTTTAGTATTTGGTAGCAATATTCATCTTTATACCAATATAATCCTAAAACATAATTTTTAAAAATATTTTAAGGGTGTCTGGGTGGCTCGGGATCAAGCCCCGCATTGGGCTCCCTGCACAGCGGGAAGCCTGCTTCTCCCTCTCTCACTCCCCCTTTCTCGCTGTGTTTCTCTGTCAAATAAATAAAAAAAATAAAATCTTAAAAAAATATATTTTATTCATTTGAGAGAGAGAAAGAGAGAGAGAGAGAGAGAGAGAGAGAGAGAGAGAGAGAGAGAGAGCGCACAAGCAAGGGCAGGGGCAGAGGGAGAGGGACAAGCCAACTCCCCACTGAGCGGGATTCCAGGATCTGGAGATCATGACCCAAGCTAAAGTCAGAAGCTTAACTGACTGAACCATGCAGGTGCTCCATAAAATATAATTTTAGAGATTTTTTTATTGAGGAAGAAGTACAGGAAGGCAAGAGAGCCCATGAAGTCATAATGTAGTTCTGCCTTGTCTGGTTTCTGCTCATTTCAACTCTCAAGACTCCAGGGATTTCCTTCTGCCATATTAAAATGTACCTGTCTAATGCTCCCCTACCCCCCCACACCACTAGCCTAGACGTCCTGGAAGTTTGGACCATTCTTCATCCATCCTCATATCCCTGCCATCCCCATGTGCTCAATGCCTGCCTCACATTCACATCAGAAATCGCATAGACTCTGGGGGAGGCAGAGGGAGGGTAGAAACCTCAGAAAAGAAGAAAGGCTAAGTTTTAAAGAAATATTGCCTGCAAATTACTGGAAACTGTACACAACATTTCATATCTATGTAGTCGGACTTTGTCCACATCCCCTGCGCTGAACCCCACTAAAACTGTTCCCACCAAATTCACCAGTGATCTTCAACTCGGTAAATCCAAAGGATACCTCCCAGGTATAATCTTGATGGTTCTGCAGCATTTGACACTGCTCGTCAAAACTTCCCTTTGGGCTTCCATGATACTCTGCTGTTTTGGCTTCCTTCCATTTCCATGGAGGTTGCTGCTAGGTCTCCTTTGCATGCTCAATCCCTCTGCTGGGCCATTAAAAACTAGTAATAGCAGCTGAAACATACCAGCTATTTGCTCTGTGCTGAGCCCTACTGCGTCCCTTCTGTTAATCCTCAAAACCATGCTAAATCTATTCCGCAACCACCAGCCAGAGTGATCTTCCTGGAAACCAAACCTGATCCTACCATTTCCTTACTTACAATCTAATGGCTCTCCCTGGCCCTCAGCTCTGATGGTCTTGCGTGACCTGACCCCTGTGTACCTCTCCAGTCCCATTGCTCACCACATCCCCTTCCTGTGTGGCACTCCTGCTTTTA
Source organism: Spilogale gracilis (assembly GCA_004023965.1). Classification (NCBI taxonomy): domain Eukaryota; kingdom Metazoa; phylum Chordata; class Mammalia; order Carnivora; family Mephitidae; genus Spilogale; species Spilogale gracilis. The sequence continues at coordinate 49,144 of PITA01008396.1, forward strand.
ACTTCTCCAGTGAGAACTCTAGGCCTTTAAATGTGCTGTTCCCACTGCCTGAAACACACTTCTTCCCCTTCTTAGCCTAACATCCATGGCTCTGTTGAGTTTCAGTTGGATATCACCTTTGCCAGGAGACCATAGGGGCCATCGAGGATACTGTTATCAGAGTCACACTGAACCTGCCCAGCACAGCTCCCAGCTGTGTGCCACTTCCTGTGACCACGTAGCCTTGGGCAAGCTAGGAAACTGTCTGGGACTTCAATTTTTCATCTGGTGTCAGGATTATATAAATCAGTACCCGTAGGTGCTCTGCAGTGCCACACATGTCATCTCAGATATGAGGCTCCTGGCCAGGTATTTCCCAAAAGTCCTTTGTAATATCATATAATCCAAGCTCACTCCTGGGAATGCCTGCCCATAACCACTACTGGCCAGACCTCAGCTCCAGGAGGGCAGAGCATTTCGACCTTGATCCTGCTCCTATTTCTACCACCCAGCGCACAGCGGGTGCTCATATTTGTCCAACCAGTGACCAGAAATCTAGTACCTACTAGATATCCCAGTGATACACGCTGTCCAGCAAACCGCTACCTTGAACAGGGAAGGGAAGATAGGATAAGATTTTTAGCAACAAGGACTATAGGGCAGGCTCTCGCTGAGGCTGAAAACAGTCACAAAGACAACTTGGTAATTAGGAAAATATCTTTATTATTTTTGAAATGTTGCCATATTCAATGTAAAAACCATGATAGTGGCTTTTTCACAACTTCACAGAGTATAGAAAGCTGAGTTTCCACCTTCTTTACAGAAATCTACCCTGCAAATCAAACAGGGCAGGAAGGGCAGGGAATCAGTGAGGACAACTGCAGCTCCCCTGGGCAGCCAGAGGCTTTCCTGGCACTTTTAAAGCCCAGGTTGAGTCCAAAGACCTGCGACCTCACCAAGGGAGGCTCAGCCCATGCATCTTTGTGGCAGACTGAGGCAGGCCTCTGTCCTGAAGACGGGCAGCCCACAGAAGGCCTGCGACGTGGCACTTGTGGCTGGGAGGCCACAATCAAGGCAGCTTTGTGAGAACGAGAACAGGAGGCAGGCCTGTGGCTCTGATCCCTTTCTCTAAAACATGGCCAGGAAAAAGACTACAAGCACTGGCCAGAGAGTTCTCTAGGTTTAGAAATCTCCCCTTTTACTCAGCTCCCGAAGATGAATTTGTCAAATAGCTATTAAAAAAAGAAAACCCCAAAAAACAAAAAAAACCACAAACATGTGTTTCCATTTCAGCTGTGATCAGCAATTGGTAATTTTTAGAAAAAGATGACATGAGTTACTCATTGTCAAGTTTGTCTTTTTCATCAAGTCCCTGGCTCCTTCCTTTCTCTTCCATGGTTGGGACACGGGGGCAACGGCTGTAGCAGAAGGCTGTTTGTGGACTTGAGAAAACCGTTAAAATGTTTTGCACTCACGTACGAAGGCTGATGGAATTCAGAAACGATCCCACCAATTTTTACGAGAAACATGACTGTTCCTCTTGGGTGTCTCAAGTCAAAACAAGGCAACCGCCTAGTGATTTATAGTCCCCACTACACATATTCCGCCTTCCAGAAGGCATTAGAGAAAGGGCCAACGTCTGCCAGGAGCGATTGTAAACATACCACTGACAGCTTGGACACTTTGTTTTTAAATGCAGCAGGACTTTTTCCTTTGGCTCTGGAGGAAAAGCCAACTCCCTGTTTAGGAAGGAGCAGACAGGAGGACTCTCCTGAAACCTCAGAGTAAGGGGACTCATGGTCCCCACTGACCGGGAGCATCATCTAAGGCAATCAATACATTTATGGCCTATGGAAACTGTCCTGTGGTCCCCAGCTGGCCCCCAGATTCCACCCGGTTGGATGTGGGGCATGGGAGGTACAGAACAGGTCACTAAGGCACGTGGTTGAGGTGGCCCCCACACCATGCCCCGGGGGATCATCTCTCCGCACGATTCCAGAAGTGCTGGAAAGCTGAGGAACTGATGGCACTCACGATAAGCAGCAGCAGCAGATACAAGGATATCATGACCGTGAACCAATGGCTGGAAAACCAGGACAACTGGCTGGAGGCCCTGCTTAAGGGGGGCGGAGGGGAGGGATGTTGGGAAGAAGAGAAAAACATTTTTAAGCGTATGCAACAACTTCTGGCTCAAAGAAGATGAAATGATGAATTTCATCCACTGGGTAAGCCATGAAATGAAGCTTCGTGCATGCTCCTTTGCTCAAAAAATCTGGGGCTATTTGCCCTGGCATAGACACCTCTTTCACCAGAACATTTTCTAAATGAGCAAAGACAGCTATGCAATGAGCTCATCCTGATCTTCTCTCTTATGGCTCCTCTTGTACCTTTTATGACCCATCTTCTCTTCAGTGAGACTTTGGGATCTAGAAGAAGGATCTTGCTCAGGGTGTCTGCCCAGGTGGCAGCAGGTGGCATGTTATTTAGCAAAAGTCTCTTCATGGTGAGATATGTACAGACATCAGTCGGAACTGGGGATATCCTCTTTGGCTCACTGAGAGATGATCTAAAGCATCCCAATGTACGCTAAAGAGACACTCCCGGGAGAAGTAGGAAAGGAATGGAATTTTCAAGTAGAAAAAGCCAGATGGTTTTAAACCAAAGGATAATGTCCTCAGACTTGGGAACCCTATGCAAACTTCCCCACATGTGGGGGACAGCCAGGGAAGGGGAGGATTTTACTGGTTTATGAAGTCTTGAAGCATGGAAATCACTGGAGTGGGGCTTTCCTATCTTACCTGCTCCTCTGTGCTCATCCGCATCAGAAGCTCTGCCACAAGCCCCAACAAGGCAACAGGATCTCAAAGCAACCCTTGACCCGAGAGAACCCCACACAGATACCCACTACCACACTGCTGAGATGGGATGAGTCATCCGCCATGGCTCTGAGGGGCTGAAAGGTCTCATCTGTTTTGAGTTCAACGCCCTTGTTTTAGAGATAAAGAGGAAGCAGCTCAGGTGCAGAAAGGAGCAGGTGGGGCCAACAGCCACTGCATGGAGTGGCTGAGCAGGGTGCACACATTCCCAGTCGGCATCCAGGCACCACCCAGCCTCTCAGCTTCCCCTCAGTCATTGGGTTCCAGACCACAATCAGGAGCCCAGGTGGTGAAGGGGCCTCCACTCTGGGGCAGCCAATTTAGCTTCATTCAGGCCCTCATGTCATTTGTTTACAAGTCTCTATCTTCTTCACTGGGAACATACAGTCCCTCTTAGGGCCAGGACCACATCTCCTCAGACCTGTCTTCCTCACCTCTCGCCATGTGTAGCGAGTGTTTTATGTACTTCCCACACGGCTCAAGTCTAAGGCTGGGGGCAAGGGAAGCTGGTAACAGGGAGCCCGATACCCTGAATGCAGCTTTGAGGTGCTGTCCTAGGCCTCTGGCGGAGACCACCCTCCTTACCTGCTGGGCTGCTTCTGTGAGTACACCAGCAGGTACTTCACTCGCAGGAGCTGGTTATTGGTGACCACAAAGTACTTTGGGGGAACATCTCCCCCTTCGCTGTGTTTGATTCTTGCTCTCCTGCGATCTATCTCCTTGGAATCTGAATAAGGAGAATTAAGTACAGCTTTACTGGGGGCACATTCGGGAATAGGAGAAGCAAATTATGAAGAGAAACAGGTCGAGTCTCCTGGGTGGAGAAGCCCTAGCAGGCTGAGGAATGGCCTGGGTGTATAAAGGAGCACTAAAAAAAACCCAGGAGAATCTAACAAACCAGAGAAGGGGCATGGAAGAACAGGAAAATAATAAGGAATACAAGGGGCAAAAAACTGAGTTGGGACAGCAGAGGGAAGAAGCAGATTGATGCCCGTAACAAAAAAAAATGATCTCGGCTTAGGTACAGGACTTGACCTAAAATGAGTCTCTGAGCAGGCATTTTAAATTAACCATCCAGATTTTCGAGCTTCTTAGAACTCTTATGTTCTATTCTTTGCACCAAGACTTGTTTAAAAAACAAAACAAAAAACCCAAAACGTTTTAATAACATGATGAAGCTTGACAAAAACAAACAAACAGGGCTCCTGTGTGGCTCAGTGGGTTAAGCCTCTCCTTCGGCTCAGGTCATGATCTCAGGGTCCTGGGATCAAAGCCCACATCGGGCTCTCAGCAGGGAGCCTGCTTCCTCCTCTCTCTCCGCTTGCCTCTCTGCCTACCTGTAATGTCTCTCCATCAAAAAAAAAAAAATCTTAAAAACAAACAAACAAAGCTACATGACAGCAGACGCTGCAAGGATTTGTTCTGATGTTTAAGGTCAGAGTTTACAAACTTCCTAAGAATTATAAATGCAAATATTCGTGCTGCCCTGTTTGGAAGGGTGGTGTCAGACCTGGGCCCGTTCCTCGGGATTCCAGTTGTTTTACATTAGAGGCCAAGAACGGACAATTTTCTCAATGCTCCTTTTCTCAGTGGAACCAACCGGTCAGTTCTGGAGACTAAGTTCTGTGACTCTTCTGCCTCTGAGGGCAAAACAGCAGGCCACACAAGGCAGAGACTCAAAGGAATGGACCAGAGGGGACTGAGGTGGCTAACGAGTCACCTGCTCCCTGGAGAGCCCGGCATTTACTCCCCACAGCTTCAGTGGCCTCTCACGTCCTCTGGGCACCTACCCAGACACACACCAGAGTAGCCTGGAGGGATAGGGTCTGAACCCACGTCTTTAGCTTTAGTTGAGCAAATACCTACTGAATGCCAAGTATGTTCCAGGATCTGTGCAGCTACCAGGTGCCCAAGAGTGACTGAAACCCAGCTTCTGCCTTCAAGGAGCCCACATTCTGGCCTCACATGCTTGCTTTTATTTTTTTTTTTAATTATTTATTTATTTGCAAGAGAAAGAGTGAGCAAGTGAGAGAGAGAGCACAGAGGTAGAGTGAGAGGGGAAGCAGACTCCAGCAAGTGGAGAGCCCAATGTAGGGCTCAATCCCAGGACCCTGAGATCATGACCTTAGCGAAAGGCAGACACTTAACCGACTGAAGCCACCCAGGTACCCCTTTTCTACTGAAGCTCCCTCCACCCCAGAGCTTTCCCTGACTTCCTGGACCTACTATGATGGGCTACACCTTCCTCTCAGCTCCCTCTGTGGGCCTCATCAGCCCTCTCCCCGGCACTCTCTACCCACCACTTGTAGTAAGTGTATCTTTTCTATCATGTGTCCCCAAGGAAACTGCTCACTCCGTGAAGGCAAGCTCTGTTCCATGTTGCTTTGGACCCAACCCATCCCATGGCAGGCAGTGGGTGTTCCACTCAACAGATGGGCCAACGGCAAGAGCCTGTATATTTAAAAGGCCTGCAGTCTGGGCCCAGGCCAAGCGCTCACTCACCCTTCTTCTTCATTTGGCACTTGACATCTGGATGATCAATGACTTCACACACAGCCACGCAGCTGAGGATGGGGCCAAGGAGGCTGTGCTGCCATCCGAGGCCGTGGGGACTATAAATGAGGGCCAGGCTCAAGTCACTGGTGAGGTAGGTCCCTTCCCCAAACAAGGACGTCTGGAAGGGCAGAGGTTAACAAAGAAACAGGGCTGAATAAATGTAAAGTTGGCACAGCAAGATGACGTCGGTCTTTCTTCAACAAAACTGTAAACACCAAATGCTCAAGCCTCTTTTTCCCCTGGGAGAAGGCCTATAATGTCAGTTCATTCTAAGACATCATCACAGAGTTGTAATTAAACACATTCCTGTCTGACAACAATTTAACAATTGATTCTGGATAATCCTGCCTAGCCTGGCAAATTAGTGGTTGACAAAAACATAGGTCTAAGAGTCCCAATAGACCTGTACAAGCTGGCAAGTTATAGAAACTCTCTGGGTCTCTGTTTCTACATCTACAAAATGGTGATGAGAGTATCTCCTTCCCAACATCATAGAGGAGGATTCAGTGAGATCATGTACATAACACTGAGCAGGACCCCTGACACATGAGATGAGTGAGCATGTGTGTCACAATATACTAGTCATTCCTGTTACACAAATGCATTTAGCATGGTTACACTGACAGCCCGGCAGAGGCCAACTCATGCACTTATGCTCAGGGAGAGGGTCACACTTGAGGGTGGAAGGGACCTAAGTTTTCATGTGGAAAAGAAATGAATCTCAGACCAGAAACTGTTAACTAAATCAGGCAGGTCTATATTAGGGCAGGTTAACTCTTTGTTTTGGTGTCGACCAAGAAAATGTCCAAAATCTAGGAGGCAGGTGCCTAGTGGTAGGGGCTAACTTGATGTCCTCCATGAGGAAGACTGTCAGCCCAGGCTGAGCTACAGCAGGCATAGCAAACTCATCTTTTGCCTGTGTAGACGACGGCAAAGGGTCAATAATCAACCATGATGGCCAACATAAAATTTCAATCATGGCACTCAGTCATCCTGACTCAGAATCCTTCTCATTTCAGGTAGCTGCTACCAATGGATAGAATTTGAAATTCAAGTTGAAATTCAAGTGCTATCTTTGGGCTGCAGTGTCTGTATTGTTGAGTGAACTCAAACTGCTCACTGAACATCCTAAGCTTGGGAACTGAGAGATTTCCTATTCAGTGGCACCAGGCTTCCACAATTCTAAGCTGGTTCAGTGAAGCTTAGGGGAAATGAAACAAGCCTTTGCTTTACCTTTGGGAAGACGCTTGCCAAGTTAGGCAGTGTCCCCATGTCTCAGAAGCTGACACAGACCTTCTCCAAGGACACTGGATGTTATCAGATCTGACTCCACACCCATTCTCAGCTCTGGCTGCAACATATACACAGACTAGACCCCCTTGGCTCAAGAACCTAAAGCAAGACTGCTGTGAGCAAAGAAACAAGAGTATGAAAGGTGGGGAATCTGTACTATGAAAATAATCTCACAGTTTGAACTGGACAGTAAGCTCCCTCAAGTAAGCCACTCACTGAAAACCCTGACAGAAGTAGCCAACAGAGCATCTGCTTTACCAAAAGACTCTGATACTATGCCACTACACAGCAACTCCCCGGAAAGGGAAGTGAAAGTCTGCCCTACAAACCTGTACTCTGAAGGCAGCTTCTCCAGGCCGGCTCTGCCATGAAGCAGAAGCCCCCTGGATTCCAGTAGCCTGGCCATAATAATAAGCTGAGAGCCAGTATAAACAAGCCCATCATCCCACACAAAACCCAACTGCACTAATCAGCTACAGCAGTGTTGGAAAAGTCTCTCTAGCCCCAAGGCTGCAGCAGCCGCAGCTGAGCTCACGCAACCAGACCCTTGGATGAGGCAGAAGGCCGTAGCCCTCCAATTACCCCAGATTCCTTCTCCATTTGCCTATGAAAGCAGCCATTGCTTTCTTGGAGTCTAGTACGGAGTCCTTTGCATATATGAATTGTTTGAATCCTCTCAGCATACCAGAGGTGGGTAATGACATCCTATTTTACAGATGAGGACAGTGAGGTTCAGAGAGGTTAAGGAAATTTGCCCAGGACACAGAGCTACTAGGGTGGTCTTTTCTGGCTCCTAGGAGACTCTCCTCCTGGACAAGTCGCTTCTCAAACTTCATTGTGCATACAAGTACCTTGGTGAGCTTGTTAAAGTGATCCCTGATCAGGTGGACTGGGGTGTGGCTGAGATTCCACATGTCCAACAAGTTCTCAGGTGATGTGGATGCTGCTGGGCCAGGGACCATGCTGAATCCTGAGGATTGGCTACACCCGAAATCACCTGGCTTTTAAAGCATACTTGTATCTGGGCCCCACACCCAGAGATCCTGATTTCATTGGTTTGGGATGCAGCTAAGCCCTGAGATTTTTAAAAGCTCCCCAAATGATTCCAAATGGGCAGCCAAGGTTGGGAACCATCTTTAAATCAATACTTCGCAACTATAATCAGTATAGGAATCACCTGGAGATCTTATTAAAATTCAGGAGGTCTGGTCAGCAGACTATACTGGGAGGGGCAGACCTCAGTGAATCTCTCCCCCAGCCCCCACCAGCAAATTCCCCAGGGTTCTGGCCCCCACAGCAGCAGGCTTAGTCCCCACCTTGTTCAGGTGGCAGTGCAGCCCATTGTGGATGATGGAATGGAAGTTTTCGAGGCGGCTCCCATGGAAGGCGTAGATTAGGTCCCGTTCTCCTTTGGTCTCATAAAATTTGGCGTTCGCTGGGTTGGAGTATTCAATTTCAAACAGGAAGTCCGGCACGGGGACAGGCGCGTGAGGGGCACCAGTCAGCTTTTGGATCTTTTCGAACTTAAAAACATGTAGGAAGTGGAAATTTTATTTGGGAAGCTGAGAAGACGTGCTGCCAAAATGGCGTCCTAAAGCTTCGGGCTTACCTCGTATGGGCTCTGCTCATGAGAATACAGACAACAATTTATAAATAAGCTCAGAGCTTATAGCTCAAGACTGCTTCCCTCTAATTCTGTTTTTCCCTCCACCAAGCTGCGAAGCATGAACTGCTTCACTACCTCTAATTTTTATAACACCATAATATCCATTTCCTGCATTCCATCTTTATAATAATCTCAGGAGGTAGAAAGGTGGGATCAAGTGCAAAAATGGCCAAAAACTTTTCCTCCCATCCTTGTCCATTTGCTCCTCTGTAACTGACTTTGCAGGCTGAACTCCAGAACTCCATCAAGAGTTGGCATCTACTTCTCTGCCCCTTGAATCCAGGCTTGGCCTTGTGACTTGCTCTGACCTGGCAAATACATAGCAAGCAGAAACTTGAAAACGGCGTGCTGCTGCAAACCCTTCACTGCCGTGGGGACAAGCCCTGCTAGCCTTCAGTAGGATGAGGGCCTCACAGAGGAGGCCCCTGCCACAGCAGCCATTCTAGCTGAAGGCCCAGACATGTGAGGCTACCCTAGATCATCTAGCCCCGTCCAGAAGAACAACTCAACTACCCTATCAGGAGAGACAGTCAATGTTGTTTTAAGCCACTAGGTTTGGGGGATGGTTTGTTACACAACAAAACCAAATTGATATGGAAGAGCAAGCTCTTCCTAATGGGCAGAGATCCTTCTCAGGGCAGAGACCACATCATTTGGGTGATTTCTAAGCAGTAAGTCATAGACCAAAGCTAGTCTGTGGCAAAGTTTTCCCTGGGTTGTGATTAAATGAGAAAGCTAAGGACAAAGTAATAGATACATTTATATTGCTGTCGGGTTGCCATGATCCTTTCTTTGTCCTTTTTTTGAGGCCATCCTCCCTTTTTTGTGTTAAGAAAATATCCTTTTCCAAAGTGATGATATATGGCAGCCTACTGTCCTTACTTGGGCACAATTAAACGCTGACAGTCCTCACTCCATATGTGGAGAGCCAACACTGCAAATGAAATTTAACTGACCCATAATTAAAAGTCAATCTTTTGTCTTATCTACTGTACCTCCAGCACCCAACATTTAGTAGATGCTTGGTGAGGAATGAATAAAGGAATGAATAAATCTCATTAGGAGGTGACAGAAATGAAACCGGGAGATCACCTCCAAGTTAGTAACCCAGCCCCAACATGATTATGGATCTCCTGACTCCCACTCCAGGGCTCTCGGTGTTACTGACCCTTTACCAACACAGGTGGACACCCCTAGACACCAGCATCCTAAACACCCAATTCTCTGCCTCTTGAGGAGGGTTTCTGTCTTTGGCAGGAGCTTGTAGAATTAAATGCTCTTAAATTGAAACTGATGAAGTAAAGAATAATACAGATAAACCCCTGCTTCTGTTCTGAGCCAAGAGCACCAGACCAGGGAAACCAGATGGAATGTCTGGTCTGTGCCACGAACTATATGGGGGTGCCATACATTCTGCCATAGCTCCCCTCTGAGGTAACTATTAATATTCTCAATGCACAAATAGGGGAAAGGAGACTCAATGTTGGATGGAAGTGGGATTCAACCCCAGTGCCTGAAGTGTTCTATTAACCAGGTTCTGCCTCTCTGTTTCCTGACAACTGGATGAGGCCAATGTTTCTTAAGGTATAGTCAAGGGCCACCCTTGCTGGATTTACTGGGGGTGCTTGTGATACCCAATATTTCCTGAGTCCTTCACATGTACCCTAAGGCATTCTTCTAGCTGGGAATCTTCATTTCATTCTCACAGCCACTTCCCTGATGGCGGTATACTATTGCTATCCCCATCTTATAGACAAGGAGGCTGAGATACTGAGATGCACCCAATGGCCTGCTTCAGGTTCACTGTAACAGGGTGAACACAGCTTCGCACTGCCGGCATGCAAGTTCCTGGGCCCACTCCTGACACAGAATCAGCATCTCTCAGGGCAAGGTCCAGGAACCTGCATTTTCAGCAAGCTCCCCAGGCCATTCTGGTGCAGAAGGAGGTCCCAGAGCCCTTCAGCCCTAAGGATCTGCAATCTTACAGACCAAAGTCTCACCTCTGACTTCCCTGCACTGTGGATTGTCAGGACCTTTGAGGATAAAATCCAGCTCACCAGGTCCCTGGCCCGTACGTCTTTGTCTCCAGAGGACTGGAGAAGTTCTTTCAGGTTGGGTAACTTGCGGGCATCTGCAAGCTGAAGTGAGGGGAAAACCTCCATTAGCAAGGATCCTGAACAAAATGACAACTGGGGGCCCTCTAGTGGTGAAACGGGAAAGTTGCACTTCTGCCGTGTTTCAAGGAATTTCCTAAGAGGAAGAGAAAAGTATAGCTCTGGGATCCCGCTTCCAAATACCAAACTCCAAAATCTCTGAACACTGAAACACTGTCTCATAGCCCTTTTGGTATAAAATCTGACCTGAGCTGATGTGAGGTTAGTTTAATCTTTACTGATCCCACTTCCTGTTGCTATTGATGTGATGCCATTTGGTACAGGAATATTAATGTGATTATGGGCTACACCGCCTCACTGGAGATGTTACCAAACACTTGTGGCATATAGAAGTGTGGGTAAAGGGTGAACAAAGCCTTTTCCCTTCAGCACGAGTTAACCCCCTGTTAACATGTCTCTTGGAGACAAAAGGAAAGGAGTTTGGCTGCTATATACACAAGCAGGCAACACTGCCCTGGTAAAAATGACCCAGAATGGTAAACTATACCTGGACTGGAAGAAACTGTGAGTGGGGAATCCACGACTTTGGGCTTCCCTGAGTGTGAGTGTGGTGACTTCTTTGTGGTGTTCTCACAAGAGAGTCCAGCCTCTGGGGCACATGGGGCTTCATTGAGGCCAGAACCCACCCACTCTTCTCCTCATTCCTCAGCCACCACTCTGAGGGGAAAAGACAAGCTCCTGGACCTCTGTGTGGGCCCATGCAGGGACTTCTGCGGAAACAGATGAGTGGAACGGCCTTGCTGTCAGCTGGGATGTGTCTCAGAGCCTTCCGGTTTAGGCTGGTGCCTCGCGAGAACTAAGACAGTGGTGTGGGGGCAGCAAATGATTCCCTTTGTAAAATCAGGCAGAATCTGAATTTCAAAACACACTTGATGCCAGGATTTCTGGTAAGGGACAGAGGACCCTGATTTACGGATAGCTACAAGATACCTATAGCTTCTGCTCAGAAATTACAACTCACTAGAAGGCGAGTCTCGCCAGCATAGCATTTAAAACACTGTGACTGGGATGCCTGGGTGGCTCAGATGGTTAAGTATCTGCCTTCAGCTCAGATCATGATCCCGGAGTTCTGGGATCGATTCCCGCATCAGGCTCTCTGCTAAGTGGGGAGCATGCTTCTCCCCTTCTCTCTGCCTGCCGCTCTGCCTACTTGTGCACTCTATTTCTCTATCAAATAAGTAAAATCTTTAAAAATAAATAAACACAACACTGCAGATGGGTGCCATGTGAACATGGCTTGGGTTGTACCACCTCCAAGCTCTGTTCATTCAGTCCCCTGGGATGCCCCTTCCTCTACCTCTACTAGTCCAGGCACCCCTCTCTCCTCTAAACCCCTAAAGTTCTCAGTCCCAATACTCCCTCCCCAGTAGAGCCAAGACTCCGGGAGGCCAAGGGCTATCTTGTATTTTTCTAATTCTCTTTCCTGGATGCACAGGAAAGAGCAGACAGATGTGGGTTTGAATCCCTGCTCCTTAGGCAAGGCACTGGACCTGGCTGCCGCTCTGTCTCCTCTGACACAGAATCCCCACTGCTTCCATGTCCGGTTGCTGAGAAGATGAAAGACGGTCCCAGGTCTATACACATCCATTTCTTTTCCTTTCCTTTTTCTAGAAAGTTGGCTGTTGCTGACCTTGGGGGTTTTATTTCCCAACTTGGCAGTTGAAAATCAGGAACATTTCAGGACTACTTGATTCCTATCTCTATTTCCAAAGATTCAATCACTAGCCTTGGACTTCTAATAGAATCCTCTCTACGTGCCTTGTGGAGCACCAGTGAGAATCCAGTTAAAAAGCATGGATTGGGGCTCCTGGGTGGCTCAGTCGGTTAGCGTCCAACTCCTGAGTTCAGCTCAGGTCGTGATCTCAGGGTCCTAGGATCCAGCTCCACACTCAGTGTGGGGAGTCTGCTTGGGGATTCTCTCCCTCTCCTCACACTTGTACGCTTTCTAAAATAAACCTTCAAAAGTACATGCATGTGTACACACATACATACCTACCATGGATGGGAGGATGTGTAAATGTTCCACAAGTGTTGGTGCTACACAGTGGGGGAGGCAGCAAGGTAAAGAGTGATGACCGAAGCCTGTTCACTGTCATAACAGAGATGGATCCTAACTACAAGGGGACCAGGCAGGACTTTTGCTGGACAGGGGCTGGGGGAATAGGGGTCGGCAGGAGAGCCTCACAGAGGAGGTGACCTGGGCTTGCTACATAATATAAGGTGCAAAACCCAGAAGGTGCTGCGTGTCGTCAGGGAAGTGGACAGCAAGGTGGTGAAGTGTGCAGGCTCTTCTCCTGGGCAGCCTGTGTCTAAACCTGGGCTCTTGGGGCGCCTGGGTGGCTCAGTTGGTTGAGCGACTGCCTTCGGCTCAGGTCATGATCCCGGAGACCCGGGATCAAGTCCCACATCGGGCTTCCTGCTCGGCGGGAGGCCTGCTTCTCTCTCTCTCACTCCCCCTGCTTGTGATCCCTTTCTAGCTGTGTTTCTCTCTGTCAAATAAATAAAATCTTTTAAAAAATAAATAAATAAATAAATAAATAAATAAATAAACCTGGGCTCTTCAGTCCCTATTAGCTGTGGGATCTGGGCGAGTTGTCTGACCTTAAGTCCTGTGTCTCCATTTTACTCAAATACATAATTTAGGTAATATTAGTAGTGACTTCATGAGATCCCTGGGAAGGTTAATCAGGTTAAACAAACATGTTGCTTAGAGCAAAAGGAGGCTATGGGACTGTCATGATGGTTGTCATCATTAAGTACAGGAAGTTCCATATGCCTGCAGCATGGTAGAGGGGTCACCAGGAGGAAGTGGAGTGAGAAGATAACCTCAGTCTGTGAATGACCTTGATCCACCCTGGGGACTCTTGGCTTTGTTTGGTAGTCTCTAGAGAGCCAATGAGGGTATCCTCCGGTTGCCGTCCCACTGACTGCTGCCCACACAGTCCAGAGAACACCCCCCAGCAGCCTGTGGCCTCTGTCCTTCTTTTCTTCTCCTGGGCCATCCTTGTTATCCCAGAGCCAGAGCTGAATCTTCTTTCCCACGATGACTGTCCCCATCACTCCTATTCTCCAGTCCCACCTGTGAGCCATAGCCCTTGCCAATAGTCCAGACCTGGACAGAGGTAGCCCACAAAAGGCCAGTCACCTAAGCCAGGCCTCTTTTAGGGGTTCAGTCTGGGAAAGTGCAAGAGATCCCTCCTGGCTCTGGACGGGACCTAGGCCCCCCTGAGAGCTTCTAGGAGCCAGCCTCCTTCCAGAGCGCAAGCTCTCTCCCCACTGCCTGCCCAGACAGGGCCCCTGTGTGTCCTGCCAGGCTGCCCACTTTGTCCCTATTCCTTAAACCGTCAACCGACCTCCCTTATGTCCCATTTCACTTTCAAGCTACTTTGAAAAATAAACCTGCTTCAACAAGTTAACAGGATTCTTCCTTTTGAGTAAAACCTGTCTGCATTTGAGCAGGGCCTTTGGGAACCAGGCATACAAGCAGGGCTACTAGATAAAACCACAGTCTGACCAGTTAAACTTGAATTTCAGAAAAACAACAAAAGCCATTCTTCCAGTATAAGTATAACCCAGTATAAGTTTCTGCCCAAGGGTGCCAGGGTCTAGCCAGGCTATGGAGGCTCAGATATTTTTCTTCTCAAAAGAAATCACAAGATGCTGCCTTTTTTTTAATTTCCCAATTTCTAGAAGGCAGGGGGTAACAAATAAAGCATGTCATCCCACAGACCCTACTTTCATAGCCTCTGCTCTGAGAAATAAAGTATTCAGTTGGAAAAGGGTCAGGGAGCCTAGGCAGGACCTGACTGGTGGCCAGCGCTGGTCTCTCAGGAAGGAGGTGGCTGGGTAACAGAAATCAAGGGTAAGAAACCAGGAAGGGACAAACAGAGGAAAGAGAAGACCAATGACCAAGCAACTCCTGTCCTTGTTTTGAGTCAGGAAGTGACAGGGCAGCCCAGTGGACCATCTGCAAACACCCAGATCACAAGCTCCTGATGAGGAGGTCCAGGAATCTGTGTTTACAGAAGTTCCCACAGGTGATTCTTATCACCAGAAAAAAGTGGGGAGACTCAGGTTTAGATATTAATTAATGTTGTTCTAAAAGGGCAAGCAACGGGAAAGAAAGAACACCTGGGGAAAAAAAAAAAAAAAAAGCCTTACCTAGGAAGATGCCAGAGGTCAAAATTACTACATCATGTAGGAGGAGGTGCTAGAAGAGAATGAACCAAAACGTACAGCCAAAGTCACCAGCCTCAGGGACCAAAGTGATAAAGTGACACCTGGAAGAGTGGAGTGGGTGGGATGCGGGGCACCACTGGGCTGCTGGGATGAAACTGGGAAAGGGGCCACTGCAGTTATATGCAGGTTTATACCTTGCTTTGCACAAAAATCCAGATTCATGGAAACAGACTGGGGGGTCAGAGTCTACTTTATAAGAGAACGCTTCACAAAAGCTGTCATTGTGAGGTCCCTCTAAAGGAATGTTCTCTTGCTACATGCTATCATTATCTGGGCGCTGGAGGGGGTCTCATGCCAGCATGGAGACTGATAAGCTGATGGTGACAGAGATGATAAGAGAACCCACATCACTGAGTTGTTAAGATTAAATGAGGGGCGCCTGGGTGGCTCAGTTGGTTAAGCGACTGCCTTCAGCTCAGGTCATGATCCCGGAGACCCGGGATCGAGTCCCACATCGGGCTCCCTGCTCGGCAGGAAGCCTGCTTCTCCCTCTCTCACTCCCCTTGCTTGTGTTCCCTCTCTGGCTGTGTTTCTCTCTGTCAAATAAATAAAATCTTTAAAAAAAAAAAAAGATTAAATGAGCTCCATGTAGAAACAGTTTAAAAGAGTTCCAGGCAGGTAGTGAGTGCTATTAGTATTCCATAACCATTTGGTACTGTATTCTTATTAATCAAACACCCCCTCTCTCCTGCTCACCAATTCGATAAGGAAAAGCCTGCATTTCTGGGGTAGTTGGGAAGGAAGGAGGTAGTCTGTACTGCAAGGATGATCCCACTCCTGAGCTCTCCATATCACCATCCCACAGGCTGAGACCCTTTCTGGCCACATACCCACCAACAGTCACACCACATAACCTACATCTGATCCAAATCTTTTATATCTGTATACTTTCTCCCTCTATTCTTCAGAGACAATCTCTGAGAGAAGGAAACTAGAAAGGTAATCTGAGACTCAGAATTTTACCTTGAGATATCACATATGCACCTCAATGGATATGGGCTGAGCTGAATCTGATTGTCATCATTTCCTCACTACCCAGCAGATGGGTGTTCATGAAAATGACCAATTAATAGGAAAATCATAAAACTACATATTCTTGGGCAACCCCTTCGGGTCTCCTTGGGAGCTTTGTACTATCACTTTGCTGTATCGTTCAATAAACCTTGCTTTGCTGCTAACAAAACAAAAAAACTACATATTCTCTGCAAATAAACACAGTATCCCAATGCCCAGGCTTCACCTCAGAGATGAAATCAGAATCTCCAGGGATGGGCCCCAGACATCAGTATTTTTCAAAGCTTTCTAGGGGATTCTAATGCCAGCCAAGGTTGACAGTTTTATAAAGAATGACCTCTCCCCAGTAAATGTCAATATTCAATTTCTAACCTGAAAATAAGCATTAAAAGCCTTGCTTAGAGAAGCTGCTTACCCTCTGAGTCAGCAATTTCACCCTTTGGAATTTATCTCAAGAAAATAACTAGAGATATAAACAATGATTACTGTACAAGGTACTGTACAAGATAGCAGTATTTAAAAGAGCAAAATTTTTTAAATTGTGAAGGATCGCAGAGGAAGGACTCCTAACTCCTGGGGTTAGAGGCGGAGAATAAGATGAGGTTCCAGTTATGCCCTAAAGGGTTAAGAAAAGTTTGTCTAGACAAAAAGGGAGATGGTGTGGAGAGGACAGGCATTTCCTGGGGTCAGCACAGAGAGAAGCTTACTTGTATTTTAACCCAAATGTTGGGGAGGCAGCTTGGCTAGAGAGCACAAGCCAGACTAGAACCAGAAGAGTCGATTAGTGCAGTTCACACCCCAAAATAGTAGAAGAGAAAGGCGTAGGCTAGATACAGTGTTTCTCAGACTTAACAATGCGCACAAATGCCCAAGAATCTTATTAAAATGCAGGTATTGATTGGGTAGGTCTGGGGGCGGGGGCAACATTCTGCATTTCTAACCAGCTCCCAGGTGTTACTGACGATGCTGGTCCTCAACCACACCTTGAGGTGGCAAGGGGCTGGAATTAATATAAAGGAGCCATTCCCTGACCTCCTACCCCCCAAAAGGGTCTTCAGGCTTAGGTGAACCGGGGCATGATGTTTTCCAGGGGAAAAACAAAACAAAAAACTTTACAGCTGTGACACCAGTGACAAGATTCCGTGTAAAGTGACTCAGGAATATGAACTGTGCCCAGGATAGCCCAACCTGAAGTTCAGGGGTCAATGGTCAGAGCTCCGGGACATCCCGAGAATCTTAGAGAGTCTCTGACCTGATAAGAGCTTAGCCAACCCGCTTCCCAAGGAACAAGGTTAGAAACCCTCAGTCAGAGGCAATCAGCACATACCTATTTGATTCCTCAAACATGTGATAAGCACATCTCAGGCCAGGCCCCAGGAATATAAAGAACGCCCAGTGCAAAATTGAAGAACTGACTCAGAATGGAAATGTCCTCCAAACAAGGCACTGGAGAGATGATTTGGGGCTTTGGGGACTGTGACAAAGTAAGGCCAGAGCCATGCCTAAAGCCAAGAGCTTGGTTCAGTAGCAGATGTTCTCAGGAAAGCCACAGTCAGTAAAGTAATTCAGCCAGAGCTCCAAGTTTGAGAAACAACACATGTGTTATAGGTGTGTAATGACAGTAAGGAGAAAATGAATTTAAAGTGGCTAAAAATGATACACTGTTTCACATTATTTCCAAGTGCTTAGCTAAAAATGAGAGACTTTTTAACAGCTCTATACCTTCCTTTACCAGGTAACCACAAAATAATCCAGAAGGCCCAGTCTGGACCTGACTCCATTTTCTCTAAAAGCTAACCTTTGAGAGGGCACCTGGCTGGTCCAGTCAGTACAGCATGGGACTCTTGATCTCAGGGTCATGAGTTCAAGCCCCACATTGGGGGTAGAGTTTACTTAATAATAATAGAAAGCTAAACTTTGAGTCAGGTACAGATCTAGATACCAAGTTCTTTGCATCTTTTCTACAATTCATGTAACATGTGGCAAAATGAAACCTAAAGTATATTTATTTAAGAATGTGTGCATCCCCCCACAAGTCATCGTGCCAGGCCCTGCCTGGTAAGTGGCCTTCTCCTAGGAAACTGCTCATTAAAACCATGCCTACACACAGCCAAGAAGCTGTTGACCCTGGGCTAGCTGCCCTCACAATGGTGCCAATAAGGAATATGGCACCAGAAGAGGGTAGGAAGAACCTGTCCATGTTTCTTCAGTGGCCCCTGGGAGAAAGGGTGCCCTGGCTAGAACTGGCACAATGAGACCCACGCCTGAACAGTCTGTCCCTACAAGTGAGTGGCTGCTTGGAGTTACCTGAATTGCCAATGCTTTCCTAAGAGGTTATAGGTATGAGAGGAAGGAAGACTGTGCCTTCAACCAAGAGCACTGATACTGATATCTATGGGGAGATGTGGAATAGGGTGAGCTCTGCCAGGGGCACTTTCACTTTATCTGTATCACTTGTATTTTTATAACAAAAATATATCCAACCATTGTTTGCATAACTAAAAATAATTTTTTTAATTTTTTTTAAAGATTGTATTTGTTTATTTGACAGAGAGAGATCACAAGTAGGAAGAGAGGAGGGGGAAGCAGGCTCCTTGCTGAGCAAAGAGCCCGACGCAGGCCTCGATCCCAGGACCCTGAGAACATGACCTGAGCTGAAGGCAGAGGCTTAACCCACTTAGCCACCCAGGTGCCCTAAAAATAAATTTTTATTTTTTATTTATTTTTTAAAGATTTATTTATTTCTGGGGCACTGGGTGGCTCAGAGGGTTGGGCCTCTGCCTTCGGCTCGGGTCATGATCTCAGGGTCCTGGGATCGAGTCCCATATTGGGCTCTCTGCTCAGAGGGGAGCCTGCTTCCCCCTCTTTCTCTGCCTGCCTCTCTGCCTATTTGTGATCTCTGTCTCTGTCAAATAAATAAATAAAATATTTTTAAAAAAAGATTTATTTATTTCTAAAAATAAATTTTTAAAAAGCATGAACATATCAAAACAATTCCAAAGCTCCCTTTGTTTTGATCCCCTATTTGTCAAAAAAAAAAAAAACCTCATTCTGTTTGCCAAGAAGAACTTCCAGCAGGAAAAGAACACATTGAACATTCTAGTCCATCTGGATGTTTCTTGGGAAAAATTAATAAGGTGCATTGTGGGGCACCTGGTGAGTTTGGTCCCTCCGACCCTAATCTCTCCTCCTCTGTCCACCCCTCCTGAACAGATCCCTCTCTCACCCTTCCACCCCAGGAGTCTTCAGAAATGCATCCTGGAGGCACCTAGGTGGCTCAGTAAGTTAAGCATAGGCCTTAGACTCAGGTCATGATTTCAGGGTGGTGGAATAGAGCGCTGCATCGAGCTCCCTGCTCAGAGGGAGTCTGCTTCTCCTTCTCTCTCTACAACCCCCCCCCCCCATGTGCACTTGCCCTCAAATAAAAAATCTTTAAAAAAAAATAAATACGGGCGCCTGGGTGGCTCAGTTGGTTGGGCGACTGCCTTCGGCTCAGGTCATCATCCCGGAGACCCGGGATCGAGTCCCACATCAGGCTCCCTGCTCGACGGGAAGCCCGCTTCTCCCTCTCTCACTCCTCCTACTTGTGTCCCCTCTCTGGCTGTGTTTCTCTCTGTCAAATAAATAAAATCTTTAAATAAATAAATAAATAAATAAATAAATAAATAAATAAATAAATAAATAAAATAAAATGGGGCGCCTGGGTGGCTCTGTGGGTTAAAGCCTCTGCTTTCAGCTCAGGTCATGATCCCTAAATGTTTAATTTTGATTCCTGGGATAAATCCACCCTGTTAATAGGGAATTATTCTTTTCATAGATTGCAAGATTCAGGATCCTAGCATTTTATGGAGGATTTCTACTTTTATACTCATGAGTGACACTGGCCTATAATTTTCTTCTCTTGTGTTATCCTTATCAGATTTAGATCAAGCTTACATTAGCCTCTTTTTCAAAACTCTGGAAGAATTTTCACAAAGTGAAACTGGAAACCTTTATTCCTTCAGTGTTTGGTAGAATTCACCGAGGAAACCAGGTAGGCCCAGAGTTTTCTTTGAGAGAAAATCTCATCCAAAGCCTTTAATGAATATAGGCTATTTTGATTTTCTATTTCTTATAGATCCAATGTTGGTAAATTGTATTTTTCCAGGTAATTCTAAATATTTGAATTACAAAGACGATATCTGGGATGCTGACCCTGAGGTGATTTCTGTAAGAAATTAAGTGCCTTGTGACTCATGGGAGAAACAACAGCTGACATATGGACTATATGTAACAATTTATAAAAGTACTGCCCACCTATCACCTCATTTGAAGATCAAGGTCTGGGTGGCTTTGGTGATTTTTCCTATGTGATTGCTTGCAAAGGGATGAATAGCTTCTTACTTAGCATTAGCATGTAATTCATTCAGGTCAATCCCCCTACTGCTGGCCAAGCTAGGAAATTTTGCAGAGGCCTATGCAACTATTGAATTCTCACTTCACTCCTGGGACTCACTTGTCATTAACCTGAGGGAGAGTGTTGATATTAGGGTGTGGGTGTTGTGAATTCTTGGAAGCCTTCCTTAAGGCCAGGCTGGGAATATTAAGTCTGGGGGCTGGGGTGTTGACTAATACGGGTCCGCAGGCCACGTGGCCTGGGATGAAGAGGACCGCGCGGTAAGGGGTGGAGAGAAGCACACTCACCAGGCCCTCAAAGTCCTTGCAGTCGTGGAGGGCGTAGGACGCGGGGAAGGGCCGCAGCACAGAGTCGCGCTTGTAGCTCTGCAGCGCCGAGGCGAAGAGGCTGCACCGGAGGTCTGCGGCCAGCACATCGCGGCCCGCCGCCTCCCTGACTGCGGCCCAGCCTGTGGGCTGCATCCCGGGTGGCGGCGCGTTACCGGGGAAGACGCGCGGGTCAGGGACTAGGTCCAAGCCTGCCGTCAGCGCGGAGCTGGGCCCAGGGACAATGGGCTAAGGGAACCAGGGTTCCCAGGCTCGGGGTGGAGCTAAGCAGAGGGATGAGATGACAGGGGTAAGAACGTGCTGACGAGTGTCTTCGGCTGGGGGCCTGGCCGGGGCGCTCGCTGTCCGGGGAGACTGGCCGGTGGAGGAGACCCGGCCGGCACCTGGGGTCAGCGTGGGAGGTTGGGCTTGGGAATAATGGGGCCGGGCGGGGGGGGGGGGTGTCCCAGGCCTCGGGGAAGGGCTATGACATGGGATGAGACGACAACGGCGGGAACGTGCTGACACGTGTCCTCTGCAGGAGCCTAGGGGCGGGGTGGCGGGCGCACCCCAGGGGGAAGCCGGGGAAGAGCCCCCTCTCCGCGCCGAGCGAAGCTGCTGCGTCTCCGGTGCCTTCCTGTTCCGCCTCCCGCCCCACACCGCCGAAGCCCCGGCGCTCGCCTGGCTGACCCTGGCGCCGCCTGCGTTCCGCGAGCAGTGCACGACCGCCCGCGGTGCTCTGCCAGCCAGACCGACTCCCGCGCCCTACGGATCGCCCCGGCCTACCTGCCCTGGCGGCGGCGCTCCGCAAGCTGCTCGGCGCTCCTCCCAGCCCTGCCGAGGGCCCGCCCCTTCCCGCCCTCGCCCCGGTGCTGGGTGTATCCGCCCTTCCCGACCCGAGCGGACCTAGACGCGAGATGTGCGGCCCCGGGGGAGTCGCCCACGTAGCTGCTCGCGGTAGTCGCAGAAGCCGGTAGTAGGAAATGACCCAGGCGCCTTTGACCCATCCTTGGAATTGCCTTTGTCCCAGCTCCGCGGGCTGAGTCGCTCCTGGGAAATTGCTATGACCCTACGCCTACCTCCTGAACGTTTCCCCCCAAAACCGACTGCGCAGAGGGAGCCGTTGAACACCCAAGGAAACTGCATCTCTGCATGCGGCACTGCTTTTCCAAGGTCCCACAGGCAGATGGGGTGAACCTGCAGTTCACATCTAGATCTGAAAACCGAAAGAACTGACCTCTGCTTCTCAGCCTTGGGAATTTACTGCATCGCCTTAGTCTCTGGCTTCTCAGACAAGGTGTCTGCAGGATGGCTGCTGAAGTTCAGTCCTGGAAAGGCAGAGCCGGCAACAGTGGAACAGGAGACCTGGGAACCCTCCTTCATTCCACCTCTTCTTCACTGTGGCCCCTTGGCCTCAAGGATTATTTGGTGGATGAAAACATGAAATTTGCTTTTCTGAATATGTTTTCTCACACATGAAATGAGAATCATATTGTAACACCCACAACCCAAGGGGGTGTGGGAACCACTCTGGGAATGCAATTCTGAGCATCTGGGCACTCTACAAAACAGGCTGAGTTATCATGTGTTTATTTTCTTTTTTTTTTTTAAGTTATTTATTTTTTAGTAATCTCTACCCCCACGTGGGCCTGGAACTCAGGACCCTGAGATGACTGAGCCAACCAGGAGCCCCTATGTATTGACTTTTTGTATTTTTTAAAAACAGCTTTATTCACCTGAAACAAAGATAACACTGTATTAACTAACTGAAATTTAAAACTTAACAAAAACAGCTTTATTGAAGTATGATCCACAGACCATACAATTCACCCATTTAAAGGATAAAATTTAGTAGTTTTTAGTATCTTCACAGATATGTGCAGCCATCACTGTAGTCAACTTGAAACATTCCCATCACATTCAAAAGAAGCCCTATGTAGTTAGTACTTGTAGTACCTGAGCAGAGGATGTCTTTCCATTTATTTAGATCTTTTTTTTTTAAGATTTTGTTTATTTATTTGACAGAGAGAGATCACAAGTAGGCAGAGAGGCAGGCAGAGAGAGGAGGAAGCAAGCTCCCTGCTGAGCAGAGAGCCCTACGTGGGCCTCCATCCCAGGACCCTGAGATCATGACCTGAGCTGAAGGCAGAGGTTTTAACCCACTGAGCCACCCAGGCGCCCTATTCAGATCTTTAAAATATTTTTTCAGCAATGTTTTGTAGTTTCTGAGTGTAAGTCTTGTGCTTCTTTAACTAAATGTATTCCTAAATATTTCATTCTTTTTCATGGTATTGTGAGTGAGATAATTTCTTCATTTCATTTTAGATTGTTCATTACCAGTGTAGGGAAATAAAATTGCTTTTTATATATCAATCCTATATCCTCCAATTTACTGAACTTGTTTACCAATTCTAATAGTTTTTTTTGTAGATTTTTAGGTTGTCTGTATATAAGATCCTGTCATCTGTGAATAGAGATAGTTTTGCTTCTTCCTTTCCAGTTCAGATACTTATTTATTGATCTTGCCTAATTGCCCAGACTAGAACTTCCAGTACAATGTTGAATGGAAGTAGTGACAACATATATTTTGTCTTGTTCCTGATCTTACCAGGAAAGCATAAATACTTTTTTTGAGCATGATGTTAGCTGTGGGTTTTTCAGATATGCCCTTTGCCAGGTTGAGAAAGTTCCCGTTTATCTCTAGTTTGTTGAGTGTTTTTCTCATGCAAGAGGGTTGTACTTTGTCAAGTACTTTTTCCTGCATCTATTGGGATGATCATGTGGGTTTTTGCTTTTTATTCTATTGATATAGTGTATTACATTGATTTTCAGATGGTTAAACCAACCTTGCATTTTGGGGGATATATCCCACATACTTAGGTGCATGATTCTTTTTATATGTTGCTGGATTTAAGTATGCTAGTATTTTGTTGAGGACTTTTGCATCCGTATTCATAAAAATATTGCTCTATAGTTTCCTTGTGATGTCTCTGAATGGTGTTGATATCAGGGTAATACTGGCCTTATAGAATGAGTTGGGAAGTGTTCCTTCCTATTTTTTGAAAGAGTCTGTGAAAAAGTGGTATGAATCTTGTTTAAATGTTTGGTAGAATTCAGCAGGAAAGCCAGGTGAGCCTGGGCTTGGTTTTGTGGGTAGGTTTTGGTTTTGGTTTGGTTTTTTTACTAATTTAATCTCTTCGCTTGTGATGAGTCTCTTCAGAAGTCTATTCTTCTTGAGTCAGTTTTGATAGCATGAGTCTTTAAGAATTTGTCTATTTCACCTGTTACCTCATTTATTGAAATGCAAATGTTTATGTATGATATTCTTCTATAATTCTTTTCATTTCCAAAAGGTAGGTAGTAATGTCCCTTCCTTCATTTCTGATTTTAGATTTTTTTAAATATATTTTTTTAAGTAATCTCTATACCCAGTGTCAGGCTCAAACTCATGACCCTGAGATCAAGAGTCATATACTCTACCAACTGAGCCAGCCAGGCACCCCTGATTTTACTTTTTCTCTTTTTTAAAGATTTTATTTATTTATTTGAAAGAGAGCGAGAGCACAAGAGAGAGAGCATGAGTCAGGTGAGGGGCAGAGGGAGAAGCAGGCTGTCTGCTGAGTAGGGAACCCAAGTGGGACTGCATCCTGGGACTCTTGAATCACGAC
This sequence comes from Spilogale gracilis, assembly GCA_004023965.1. Taxonomy (NCBI): domain Eukaryota; kingdom Metazoa; phylum Chordata; class Mammalia; order Carnivora; family Mephitidae; genus Spilogale; species Spilogale gracilis. The sequence goes on from PITA01008396.1 coordinate 73,310, forward strand.
CTGAGCCAAAGGTAGATGCTCAACCGACTGAGCCATCCAGGTGCCCAAGACCCCTGATATTAACTGTTTTTTTGTTTTTGTTTTGTTTAAATTTATTTTTATGATTTTAGAGAAATAGAGAGCATGAGTAGGGGGACGGGCAAAGGCAGAGGGAGAATCCCAAGCAGAGTCTGAGCTGAACTCCAGAGCCTGATGTGGGGCTCGATCCCCTGAGATCATGACTTGAGCTGAACTCAAGAGTCAGATGCTTAACCAACTGAACCACCCAGGTAACCCTTAAATGTTTGATTTTTTTTAATATTTTATTTTTAAGTAATCTCTACACCCAACATGGAGCTTGAATTTACAACCCTGAGATCAAGAATCATACACTCCTCCAACTGAGCCAGCCAGGTGCCCCTGCTTTTAAACATTTAAGTCATCTTTTTTCTTGGTCAGTCTAACTAAAGGTTTGTCAGTTCTGTTGGTATTATCCTTGAACCAGCTTTTGGTTTATTGTTTGCTCTATTATTTATTTAATAGTCTTCATTTCATTAAGTTCTGCTCCAGTCTTTTTTATTTCCTTCCCACTGCTTGTTCAGATTTAGTTTGTTTTTCCTTTTTTTAAGTATGTTAAGGTGAAAATGTATTATTTTGAGACCGATTAGTTTATTGTTTAATTTCTTTTTTCTTAATGTAGACATTTACAACTATAAAATTTTCTCTAAGCACTATAGTCCCGCTGCATTTCATGAGCTTTGATAGGTTGAATCTTCATTTTCATTAACCTCAAAGCGTTTTCTAATTTCTCTTTTGATCTCTTTCTTGACATATTGGTTATGTAGGAGTGTGTCATTTAATTTCTGGCTGTTTGTTGTGATTATGTAGGAGTCTGTCATTTAGTTTCTGCCTGTTTGTGAAGTCCTCAAATTTCTTCCTGTTAATGACTTTTAGTTTCATTTCATTATGGTCAGAGAACATTGTTGTATGACTTATATTCTTTTAAATGTATTGAGCTTCATCTTATGGCCCACCATGCCTCTAGCCTAGAGAATGTTCCATGAGCACTTGAGAAAAATGTATATTCTGCTGTTGTTGGATCAAATGTTCTGATAGATGTCTTAAGTCTAGTTGGTTTACAATGTTTTCTTTTTCTTTATTTCTTTTTTTTTAAAGATTGTATTTATTTTATTTGACAGAGTGAGAGACAGGAAAAGAGGGAGCACAGGCAGGGGAGGGGCAGAGGGAAAAGCAGGCCCTCCACTGCACAGGGAGCCCAACTCAGGGCTCCATCCTAGGACCCAGGCATCGTGACCTGAGCCAAAGGCAGATGCTTAACAACTGAGCCACTCAGGTGCCCCTACAATGTTTTCAAATCTTATATTTCCTTATTTATTGTCTAGTTACTTCTGTCTAATTTTGAAAGTGGAATATTGGTCTCTATTATTGTTGAATTTTCCATTTTTGTTAGTTTTTGCTTCATAGTATTTTGGAGCTCTCTTACTAGGTGCTTATTTGTTCATAATTGTTATATATTCCTGATGGATTGGCCTTTTTTGAATTATAAAATGTCCCTATCTCAGTAACATTTTTTTGGTTTTAAAGTCTATTTTGCCTGAAATTAAGATAATCATTCCAGCTTTCTTTTGTTTGCTATATGCATCATATACCTTATTCCAGGTTTCCTTTTCTTTTTTTTTTTCCTCCAGATTTTATCTATTTAGTTCAGGGAGAGAAAGAGTACACAAGCAGGGTGAGTAACAGGCAGAGGGAGAGGGAGAAGCAGGCTCCCCGCTGAGCAGGGAGCCCAATGTGGGGCTCAATGCCAGGACTCTGGGACCGTGACCTGAGCCAAAGATAGATGCTTAACCAACCGAGCCACCCAGGCACCCTCCAGCTTTCATTTTCAGTCTACTTTTATCTCTGAATCTAGTGTGTCTCCAGTAGACAGAATATAGATGGATCTTATTTGTTTGTTTTAAATCAAGTCTGACAATCTCTGCTTTTGGTTGAATTGTTTAATCCATTCACATTTAATGTTATCATTGATATACTTGAACATATACTCAACTTTTTGTTTTCTGTATGTCTCATACATATCATGTTCCTCTAGTCTTACTTTTACTGGTTTCTTTTTGCATTAAATGAATATTTTCTAATTTAGCATTTTAAGTCCTTAAACAAATTTTTTTTAAGATTTTATTTATTGGGGCGCCTGGGTAGCTCAGTTAGTTGGGCAGCTGCCTTCGGCTCAGGTCATGATCCCAGAGACCCTGGATTAAGCCCCAGGTCAGGCTCCCTGCTCAGCGGGAAGCCTGCTTCTCCCTCTCACTCCCTCTGCTTGTGTTCCCTCTCTGGTTGTGTTTCTCTCTGTCAAATATATTAATAAAATCTTCAAAAAAAAAAAAAGAAGAAAATCTTTTTAAAAAAAAATATTTTATTGGGGCACCTGGGTGGCTCAGTTGGTTGAGCGACTGCCTTCGGCTCAGGTCATGGTCCCGGAGACCCGGGATCAAGTCCCACATCGGGCTGCCTGCTCGGCGGGAAGCCTGCTTCTCCCTCTCTCATTCCCCCTGCTTGTGTTCCCTTTCTGGCTATGTTTCTCTCTGTCAAATAAAAAAAAAAAAAAAAAAAAATCTTTAAAAAAAATATTTTATTTATTTATTTGACAGAGAGAAAGATCACAAGTAGACAGAGAGGCAGGCAGAGAGAGAGGAGGAAGCAGGCTCCCTGCCAAGCAGAGAGCCGGACGCGGGCCTCGATTCCAAGACCCGGAGATCATGACCCGAGCCGAAGGCAGAGGCTTTAACCCACTGAGCCACCCAGGCACCCTCAAACAACTTTTTAACAATTTTTTTTTAGCAATTTCCCTAGTGATTTCTCTAGGGCTTACCATACATACCTTAACTTATCAGAATCAACTTCAGATTTTTACTAACTTATTTCTTACAATATATAAAAAATGTTACTCCTATGTAACTCTTTCCTTATACTCTTTTTGTAGTCTTATTGTTAGGTCATACCTATAAGTGTTACAAGCTAAACAAAACATTGTTATCATTATTACTGTATATGATTTTATGTCTATTTATTTATTTATTTTAAGATTTTATTTATTCATGACAGAGGGAGATAGCGAAAGAGGGAACAAGCACAGGGGAGCTGGAGAGGGAAGAGCAGCGGGCTCCCTGCTCCCAGGATCCTGGGAGCATCACCTGAGTCAAAGTCAGATGCTTAATAACTGAGCCACCCAGGTGCCCCAATTTTATTTCTTTTTCAAGAAGGTGAGAGGATAAAAGTAATTATATATTTATCATTCTTGTTATAATATTCTGCTATTTATCATTTCTGGTTGTCTTTATTCTTCTGGATTTCAGTTACCATCTGGAGACATTTCTTTAGTTTAATACAGCTTTGCTCCCACACAAACTCTATGCGCTCTTACTGGCAAATATATTACATTTCTATGCAACAGGCCCAACAGTACATTATAAGTATATTGTTCTTTTTTTTTTTTTTTTTTTTTTTTTTTTTTTTTTTTTTTTTTTTTTTTTTTTTTTTTTTTTTTTTTTTTTTTTTTTTTTTTTTTTTTTTTTAAAGATTTTATTTATTTGACAGAGAGAAACACAGCCAGAGAGGGAACACAAGCAGGGGGAGTGAGAGAGGGAGAAGCAGGCTTCCCGCCGAGCAGAGAGCCTGATGTGGGACTCGATCCTGGGTCTCCCGGATCATGACCTGAGCCGAAGGCAGTCGCTTAACCAACTGAGCCACCCAGGCGCCCCTATAAGTATATTGTTCTATATAATTGCCTCTTTAAAAAAGATTTATGTATTTGTTTATTTGTTTATTTATTTATTTGAGAAAGAGAGAGAGAGAGACAGGGAGCATGAGCAGGGGGAAGGGGAGGGAAGGGACAAGCAGACTCCCTGCTGAGGGGGAGCCCAGATGCCAGGCTCCATCCCAGGACCCAGAGATCATGACCTGAGCTGAAGTCAGACACTTAACTGACTAAACCGCCCAGGAACTCCTACAGTAGATTGCTTCTTGTACCAGTTAAGAGGGGTGTATGGGTGGCTCAGTCAGTTAAGTATCCAACTCTTGATTTTCGCGCAGGTAGTGATCTCAGGGTCATGATCTCAGGGTGGTGAGATCAAGCACTATGTCAGGCTGCGTGCTGAACATGGCACCGGCTTAAGATTCTCTCCCTCTGCCCCTTCTCCAGCTCTCTCCCTCTACAATGAATAAATAAATAAACTCTTTTTTAAAAATCAGTTAAGCGAAAACAAAGACAACAAAACTGCATTTATTCTATCTTCTGTAATTCCATTATTACCTGGTAATTGCATAATTATAGGTGCTCTTTGGTTTTTTGTGTGGACTCATGTTTACTCTCTGAGGTCACTTTCAGCCTGATGAACTTCCTTTCTTTCTTGTAAGGCAGGTTTGTTAGTAACAAATTTTCTCAGTTTTTGTTTACCTGTAAATTTGCCTTCATTTTTATTTTTATATTTTTAATTTTTTTCAAAGCCGAGTGACCCCTAGACTTTTTTTTTTAATATTTCAGTTATTTATTTGCAAGAGAGAGAGCACAAGCCAGGGGGAAAGGCAGAGGGAGAAGCAGACTCCCTACTGGGCAGGGAGCCCGGACACCAGGCTTAATCCCCGAATCCTGGGATCATGACCTGAGCCAAAGGCAGATGCTTGACTGACTGAGCCACCCAGGTGCCCCTCCTTCATTTTTAAAATAGAGTTTTGTTGGATATAGGATTCTGGTTGGCAGTTTTTTCCTTGAGTACTTTTTCCAGGAAAGATTTATTTACTTATTTGAGAAAGAGAGCATGAGCAGAAGAGGCAGAGGGAGCAGGAGAGAAAAGTCCAAGCAGACTCCACACTGAGCATGGAGCTGGGACTCAGAGTTTGATCTCACAGCCCTGGGATCATGACTTGAGCCAAAACCAGAGTTGGATGCTTAACCAACTGCACCACCCAGGTGCCCCTTCTTTGAGCACTTTAAACATGCTATCTTCTGCCTGCCATTGCTGCCGTTAACTTCATTTGTAAGTGATGACTTATTTCTCTCTCGATGCTTTCAAGATTCACTCCCTGAGGGCGTGCAGGGGTGGCTCAGTCATTAGGCAACTGCCTTCAGCTCAGGTCATGATCCCAGGGTCCTAAGATGGAGCCCGCTCTCTACTCAGCAGGAGGCCTGCTTCTCCCTCTCCCAGTCCCTGTGCTTGTGTTCCCTCTCTTGCTATGTCTCTCTTTGTCAAATAAATAAATAAAATCTTAAATTAAAAAAAAAAGATTCACTCCTTGGGGTGTCTGGCTGCCTCAGCTGGTAGAGCATGTGACTCCTAATCTCAGGATTGTGAGCTCAAGCCCCATGTTGGGCATGGAGCTTACTTAAAAAAAAAAAAAAAGATTCCTTCCTTGTCTTAGGCTTCTGGCATTTTTATGATAATGTATCTGTTTGTGGATTTCTTTGAATGTTTTCTATATGGAATTCATTGGGCTTCCTGGATAGGAAAATGATTGTTCTTCTATAATTTGGGAAATTTTCAGCTATCATTTCTTCAGATACTTTTTTCTGCTCCTTTGCTCTTCTCCTGGTACTCCCATTACACATATGTTGATGTACTAAATGATGTCCCACATTTCTCTGAGGCTCTGTTAATTTTTCTTCATTGTTTTCCTCTCTGTTCTTTGGATTACATACTCTCTCCACCTACCTTTGAGTCTGTTAGTTCTTTCCTCTGCTAGTTAACATCTGTGAATCCCTGTGGTGCAAATTTTTCATTTCAATTACTGTAACTCCACCATTTCCACTTGTTTCTTTTTAAATAAATTTTATCCCTTTTTTTTCTCTACCTGATGTGACATTGTCCTCATACCTTACTTACTTCCTTAAACATATTTGTAGTAGCTACTTTCAAGTCTTTGTCTGTTATACTCAACATCTGGTTGCTTACACAGGCAGTTTTTACTGACTGATTTTTTTCCCAACATATAGGTCATACTTTTTCTGTTTCTTTGCCTCTCTCATAATTTTCGACTGCAATGGCAAATCCAGGCTATCACCTGTTTCTCTGATCAACCAGCTATAAATGGGAGGTTCTCATGACCCCCGCTTCAGATTTGATTAATTTGCTAGAGTGACTCAGAGAATTAAGGAAAATAGTTTACTTGCTAGATTACTGGTTTGTTATAAAAAGATATAACTCAAGAACAGCTGTATGGAAGAGATACATAGCCCAAAGTATGTTGAAAGGGATGCTTTCCATACCCTCTCTGGGTACACTGCCCTCCCTGCATCTCCAGATATTCACCAACCCCGAGGCTCTGAACCTCTTCCTTTTGGGGCTCTATGGAGACTTCATCAATTGGGCATGATTAATTAAATCACTGGTCATTGATTCAACCTTCAGGCTCCTCTCCTCTCTGGAAGGGATTAGTATCATCATATCAATAGTGATAAATCATGTTGATGTATATACCCTTGAAATGAGGTGATGAAAATGGCAATACATCTATGTATTCTTCCTCTCAAAAACATACTACCCCAGTCTAATCATGAGGAAAATATCAGACGAGTCCCAGTAGAGGGACATTCTACTAAATATCTTACCAGTATGCCTGAAAACTATCGAGGTCATCAAAACAAGGAAAGTCTAAGAAACTTACAGCCCAGAGCAGACTGTGAGGAGAAATGACAACTAAATATAATACAGTATCCTGGAGAGGATCCTTGAACAGAAAAAAGACCTTAGGTAAAAACTAAACAAATCTGAATAAACTATTGATTCATTAACTGTAGCAAGTGTACCATACTAATAATAACATGTTAGTGATAGGGGCAAATGTGTGTGGGATATATAGAAATCTCTGCACTGTCTTCACATCTTTTCTGTGAATTTAAAACTTTTGTAAACAGCGGTGCCTGGGTGGCTTAGTCAGTTAAGCTCAGGTCATGATCTCAGGGTCCTGGGATGGAGCCGCATACGGGGCTCCTTGCTCAGCAGAGAGCCTGCTTCTTCCTCTCCCTCTGCCCATCACTCTCTCTAACTGTCAGATAAATAAATAAAATCTTTAAAAAAATTTTCTAAGCAATACAGTATATTTAAAAATACATGATTGCCAAATAGAGTTCAGGCTCTGACTGCAGGGATGATTTATCATAGAAAATCTGTGAATGTTATTTTCCACATTAATAGATTAAAAGAAAAAAATTAGTATTATCTCAATACCAAACTATATTACGAGAAAAAAAAAAATCACAGTAAACTCGGAATAGAATGGAACTAGCTTAATTGGAAGAGTTTCCACCTGAATCCTTTTGAGACCCAGTATAAAATGAAGATGTAGGACCTTTGTTGAGAATTACTAAGAATTTCATGAAGGCCACTGCAGAGCTGTGGCCTTATGAGCACAGGGTAAGTACAGAGACCGCCTGCCTATGAAGCCTCACCTGTCTACAGCAAATTTCATACTCAATGGTGGTCCAACAAAAGCTATGACGAGAACAAGAAAAAGATACCCACTATCATTGCTTCAGTCCAATGTCTCTATTAGATTTCCCAACCAGTTAAATCAATCAAGAAAAAGAAATAATAAAAAGTGTAGATTCATAAAGGGAAAATAAAGTTGTCGATTTCAGATGATATGGTTGTCTACATACAACATCCAATAGAATCTACAATCATTAGAACCAGAGTTTAAGATTGCTGAATGCAAGAGTGATAAATAAAAGTCAATGATATTACTATATACCAATATTAAGCAATTATAAATTGCAGTTAAAAAAAATGTATACTAGTCGAGTACCTGGCTGGCTCAGTTGGTGAAACAAGCAACTCTGGATCTCAGGGTTGGAAGTTCAGGCTCCACCTTGGGTATAGAGATTACTTAAGAATAAAATCTTTGGCCACTGGGTGGCCAGTTGGTAAGCCTCTGCCTTCAACTCAGGTCATGATCCCAGAGTCTCAGGATGGAGCCTTGCTCAGCGGGAAGCCTGCTTTTCCCTCTCTCATCCCTGTGCTTGTGTTCCCTCTCTAGCTGTGTTTCTCTCTGTCAAATAAATAAATAAACTCTTTTAAAAAAATAAATAAAATAAAATAAAATCTTTAGGGGCACCTGGTGGGTCAGATGGTTACCTGTCAGACTCCTGATTTTGGCTCAGATCATGATCTCAAGTTCATGGGATTGAGCCCTGCTAGGGCACCAGGTTCAGCAGGAGTGTCTGCTTGTCCCTTTTCCTCTGCTCCACCCCACCACCTGGAATACATAAATAAAATACTACGCCTGGCTAATATAAATATAAAATATAAAATATAAAAATATAATACAATCTTTTTTAAAAATTAAATAAATCATACTCAAAGTCTTAATGTAGGAACAGAGAAAATCAGAATGTCTCTCGTTGACCAGGACAAAATTTAGTTGTCAGGCAGCTGAGTCTGCTTTGGGCCTTAAAGGTGGCCCCAGAGCAACGTTTTGAATACTGATTTCCGGAGTCTATAGGGCCATTAGTCGGCCTCATTTGCATACCCACAATACACTGCACACAGTATAATTGTTTTCAAGTAAAAAAATTTCTAATTTGATTTTTATAAGTGTGAGTATGTTATTTTCTGAATTCTTGGGATAATTTTCTGCAGGCACTACTCTTGTGATAATCAGTCACCCTCAGTGTATTAGGAGTAGTACTTACTAGAAAAATATGTTCGCCCAGTTATCAGGCATACTCTGGTTTCTCTTCAGATCGTATAAATCTTTCGCCTTTTACTAAAGATTTCCGTGGAGAGGAACAATTCTGAGTTTTAGACCAATTTTTTGAGGCTCTGTTTTTTTAGCAGAGCTAGTTTTGCAGTTTAAGAAAAGACGGTAAGAATCAGTTACACAGCTGCTCTTTTGGTTTCGTCTTTCTGGCGCTTTTTTTCTTGTCGTCAAGTATGTCTTACTTGGGTATGTTTTCCTTATCAGGATATCTTTGAGTGTCTCAGTGTTGTGATGTTTGTGCAGTTAATAAAGTTTTTTATATTTAAGGGGTTCTCAGTAAGCCTGTGTGTGGGATAATCACGCCCTTTGCTATGGGTTGGGTTCAGGATTCCAGCTTGTCTCCTTAACCTGCCTTTCGGTGGTAAACCTAGCCGAAAACAATATTTATTATGAGGAACTGACTTAAACAAGGAGGCTGAGAAGAGGTCTTAGGATCTGCGGCCTTCAAGTTGGAGGCCCGAGAAAGCTGGTGGTGCAGTTCCAGTTCAAACTGGGAAAACTGAGAACCTGGGGAGTCAGTGCTGGCAAGTGGGTCCATGGCCCAGGAGTGCCAAAGACCAAGTACAGCAGAAGATGTGTCTCCCAGGGGCACCTGAGTTAAGCATCTGCTTTCAGCTCAGGTCATGATCCCAGGGTCCTGGGATGGAGCTGCACCCTGCTCCTTGTTCAGGGGGTAGTCTGCTGCTCCCCCTGCTTGTTCTCTCATTCTCACAAATAAATAAAAATCTTTAAAAAACAAACAAAACCAAAGAAAACCATCAGAGGCACCTTCACCTTTAAGTTTCTTTTTTTTTTTTTTTTTTTCCAAGAGTTTGCTTATGTGACAGAGAGAAACCCAGCTAGAGAGGGAACACAAGCAGGGGGAGTGAGAGGACAAGCAGGCCTTAGCAGAGAGCCCGAAGCAGGGCTAGATCCTGGCACTCCAGGATCATGACCTGAGCCAAAGGCAGAGGCTCAACGACTGAGCCACCCAGGCGCCCCAACACCTCTGAGTTTCTGAGTTACACCCTCATAACCACTCCATGTTGGAAGCCACTCTGCTCTCTTGACCCTTCATGGACCCAGAGCACCCAGACTGCCTTTCTCCTGACCCTGTAGTCTCAGCTTGCTTGTCTCTCCTTGGGTAATAAATTCCTACCCACTGTCTTCTCCTTGGGATATTTCCTCCAAATGCTGGCAGGACAAAAGATTCATTTAAACCCAAAGGAAATGGATATTCAGAATGGTGAATGGTGCAAGTCACAAAGTCAGAGGAGTGGATCTGCGATTACCAACCATCCTGCTCGTTAGCCCCAAGAATTCTTCACATTGCTTTAAGACTTTGCTCACAGATGTCTCAACATTTGCCTTTGGGCTACTCTATTCTGCAGAATGCAGCAGGAGGAGGTGATGGGAGTGGGGGTATGGATGAGGGAGGCTTTGACCTAACTGCAGAGGAAAAGGGGCTGGATTACTATCTCCTCTCCGCTAGGAGTGAAAACAGTTCAACAGTTTGGTCCGTTGATCCAAGTGCAAAACCAAGCCTAGGACATTGCTGAATCCCTAGCTCTGCACTGTCCAATATGCAGCCACTAGCCCCTAGCCATGTTGGCTATTTACATTAAATTAACTAAATAAAATTTAAAATTCAGTTCCTCAGACTTCCTAGTCACATTTCAAGTGCTCAACAGTCACATAGGAGTAGGATCTGCCATTTTGGACAGCGCAGAACATAATCATTTCCATCATTGCTACCCTAGGTCAAGGAGCTCCCAACATCCACACTCCAAGGTAGGAGACACAAAACCACCTCACTTCCACAGGGCAGCTGGGCTGGAGTTGTAATGCCCCCGATTTCGAATCCGAAAAATCCCCAAGGAGACGGTACTGATGTAAACACACAAGGGTTTATTTGCAAGCTCAAGCTTGGGCCCAAGTATACCTGACACAGTGGAGCAGAGACTTGGACCCCGAGGTTAAGAGGTGTAGTGGTTTTATAGGGGAAAACCACACCCCGACCTGACCGGACCCACGTAGCTTGCCTGAGTTAATTCTTTCACTCTGCTGTGATGATGAATACATTTAATCCCCACAGAGTGGTTTACCGGGGGATCGTCAGTGGTCAGGGTCAGGAGGCTAAGGGGATTAACTGATTGGGTGTTCCCACCTGGCCCTAAGTACTGGGAACTGGCTGCCCATTCTTTTTTTCTTTTTTTTTTTTTTTTTTTTTTTTTTTTTTTTTTTTTAAGATTTTATTTATTTGACAGAGAGAAACACAGCCAGAGAGGGAACACAAGCAGGGGGAGTGAGAGAGGGAGAAGCAGGCTTCCCGCCGAGCAGGGAGCCCGATGTGGGACTCGATCCCGGGTCTCCGGGATCATGACCCGAGCCAAAGGCGGTTGATTAACCAACTGAGCCACCCAGGCGCCCCTGGCTGCCCATTCTTAATTTGCTTCTCCATACCTCCCCAGACAGGAGGTTAAGGGGGGTTACCTGATTGGGTGTCTCCCCCAACCTGGCTCGCCTTTGTTTTCCAGGGACCCTTTGCCCATTTCTCCCGGAGCTGTTTTTCTGAGTAAACAAGATGGCGGCCTGGATTCCAAAACTGGACCTTACGTAGTGGGGATTAAAAGAGAGGTGGCCAGAGTGAGCAACTTTAGGAGGTCTATGGCAGACCCCTTTCCCGACTCCTTTTCACTTAATTGCCCTGCTCCCATTTCACAAAGTAAACATTTTCCTGTCATCCACTCTA